>QRFB01004106.1:0-26412 GCA_008931105.1 Oenanthe javanica | reverse complement strand
TGAGAAATGCAGTATGTAAAGCTTGGGATGCCTCTCCTTCCTATCATATACATATCGCATAGATTCATTTGAAACTTCAAGATGTTGATGTGGCCCGAACATCTGGTTCTTCACCACCAAGCTATTGCTCCATAAATAAAGGGACGAGCCTAATTGGACTCGTTTGCCACTGAATATGAACATTTTCCCATTAATAAAATATATATATATATATATATATCAACGCTAAATAAGAACCGCGTGTTATGATATACAGTCGACTCGTTCACAATCAGTACTCAATTTATTTAAAAGTTTAAAAACAGGTACTCAATTGCATGGGGCTCAGCTATTAGAGCGAAATCGCCGTATCTCTCTCAAAAAACCCTACATCGATTTTCACATGTGGAAAGTGTCAATCTTTTTTTATTTTTTATTTTTCTTGATTAAGCTCTTGTTTTCCTTCAATAAATTTTCAATTTTTTTGGGTTTTGTTTAATCTCTCATTGTCTTCTTGTCAGAGTTTGGTTTGTTTTAATGTTCTTCATGTCCGAGATTATAGATTTGTAGGATTTTTATGGTTTTGATTCCATGATAAAAGTTTTTATGAGATCGCATCTACAGTCGATTGTTCAAAACATTTTGTTCATAACAAGTACATATATTTATAACATCTTCAAAAAATCGTTTGTTTGCGTCTAAGAAAGAATGATTCAACAGCGATAGGATTAAGCGTTTGTCAATTTTGATTATATTTATAGGTGTTGTATGGCTTTTTATTATTGAATTGATTTCATTTTTCAAAAAAAACTATTAGAGCAAAAGATTTTTATTATTATAGAGAGAATTTAAATGTACAATATATGGTATATACATTATTATACTACTATACTAGGCGGGAGATAATCAATAAACCAGATGACAAAATATATTTGGGAACACATAGACAGAGCAATATATTTAGTTTGATTTATCTTAATTTAAATAAAGAATTGTCGTTTATCTTATAATAAAGTTATTTGTTAAAAATTCAATCAAACTTTCATTTTTTTTTTCAATTTAACCGAAGTTTTATTTTCACAGCACAACCACCTCTTGAAAAATTGTAGTTCTAACGACTCATTTAACAGAAAAAAAAACTTTCATTGTCATGGGTAACAAACAAGTCTTAATGTATGAGGACGAAACGGTATATCTCGGTTGAAAATAGTCGGGGAAAGAAGGCGTCTGATCCACAGCACCTGAATATTTTTTTAACCGAGCCTCATTTATTAATCGAGACTCATATACACTAAAACCGATCCACAGCATAAGATACGATTGTACATACGTAACACTTAAACAGTCTTAACACTTGTGGTTGGTGCCTTGGTGGTACCTAATCCATGGGTCCATGGTCCCTTTTCCATGTTTGGTCAAGTTTATGTTTTGTTGAACGATTCTCTTGTTTCCAGAATTTTTGCCAAGTATAATAACAAGTAGGCAAGTAGCTATAGATAAGCTAAGCATAATATCAAGTAGGCAAGTAGCTATTGACAAGAACCGTGAAGGACATTGCCAAATTGATTTTTCTCTTGCAACTTGATTTTCAGGTACTTGGTCCACAAAATTAGACTAACTGGATTAAGGTACTTATTTCCAGTAAAAAACAGTGCTAACTTGATTTTCACATAAGCAGATTAAGGTACTTATTTCCAGTAAGAAAACAATGCTAACTTGATTTTCACATTCACAAGTCACAAGAGTAAGAACTGATAAAATTAGAAATCCAACACTGGAAAATAAATCCGATAACAATAAAATAGCCAATAGTGCAAAACAGCATCCATGGTACAATAAAATTTCAGAATAGATCAACAAATAACAATCTCAACAAGAACTAAAATGTAAGAAACCAAGAGTATGGCAATCTGCCACCCACCATATNCAAGTAGGCAAGTAGCTATTGACAAGAACCGTGAAGGACATTGCCAAAATGATTTTTCTCTTGCAACTTGATTTTCAGGTACTTGGTCCACAAAATTAGACTAACTGGATTAAGGTACTTATTTCCAGTAAAGAACAGTGCTAACTTGATTTTCACATAAGCGGATTAAGGTACTTATTTCCAGTAAAAAAACAATGCTAACTTGATTTTCACATTCACAAGTCACAAGAGTAAGAACTGATAAAATTAGAAATCCAACACTGGAAAATAAATCCGATAACAATAAAATAGCCAATAGTGCAAAACAGCATCCATGGTACAATAAAATTTCAGAATAGATCAACAAATAACAATCTCAACAAGAACTAAAATGTAAGAAACCAAGAGTATGGCAATCTGCCACCCACCATATTATGGCCTTTACTTATTTAATGGAGACGAAGACAAACATATAGAAAAATAACCCATATTTTATTGATACTCCTTTTCTTCTTTCTCTTCCTCCTTCCAGCAGCATTTCAGAACAGATCGAGGAGATTCACATCTTTCAGTTGTCTTCACAAACTTTTGGTAAACAATGGAACCATCCATTCCAAGCTCTTCGCAAGTTCTCTCTTCCACACGATAGCCCTTCACATGCACAGAGCTGGTCTTTTCAAGTAATTCAGATGCAACATCAGCGTGGAGAGCTATAGAGAACTCCCCTGGATGGAAACAGTTTAGAACCCTGGAGATAAGCTGATCGAGATTTGTAGAATTTGGATCATATCCAACAGCTTCAAAACTTGCATAACTGAAACCATCTTCAGGTGTAATGTGAATTGTAGAGACAGCAGGACCCTCAACAGCATTCATTGAATAACCACAGGGGTCAAATTCAAAATCACATATCTTGGAATTCGGAAGAATGTTTCGTATACCAGATTTATCAGTCATCAAAGTAGCTGAGCTTGAACTGGTTTTATAGAAAACAGATGCCTTGTCCCTGTCCAGAGAAGTCATGCACATTTCCATGGTATAGACAGGGTCAAGAGTGCACATAGATGCGGCACAAGCAGAGTAAACATGCCATTTCTGTTGTTTGTCGGAACCACCCATAATGTAAGCCTTGCTGCCTGAGCCAAGCTTCCCGAAATAGCTATCAAGGACAGAAACTTCCTCTGAGAAACTCCGATGAGGGTAAGACTGAGCACCAGGGAAAATGAAGCACCCTCGAGTATAGCTCACAGATCGCACGGTGAGGGAAAGAGAATTAGCTAGCTTTAAGATTGGTGGGATGGACTTCAGTAATTTTGTTGTCCCACAAGTTTTGATGATTATCTTGTAAGCATAAACAAAGAGGCTTGACTCGGAGAGAACGTAAGAGTCAACGTGCTCATTTGACAAAGACGCAACTATAGTGCATTCAGCAGGTCCTAAAAACTCATCGAGTTGGATTTTGGAAAGGGCACGCAAACCCTTTCCTTCAGGGTCAGCAAAGAAACTTGGCTCAAAAAATGAGATTTCCAGCCTCTTTTCAAAACCTTCGAAACCAATTGCAGAAACTTCGGAAGACATGTTTTTAGGAAAAACTTAACAGCCGCAAAGAGGGCAAACAAGAAATTAGTCGATACTAGAAGAAAAGGAGAGAAGGGGATCAAAAACGGAATTCTAAATCTAAAACCTAACTACGCACGTCAATCGACGTGATAAATAAACTTAATTAAGGAATATCAGGATGGTTTGCGAGCACACTGCATAAAGAAAATAGAAAAAAAATTAATATACGTGGTAACTGAAAATATCAAGAGGACTCACAAATCTAAAAAAGATGCATTCCAGCTTTAACAACCCGAAACTTACGTTGGAGTATGCAGCAGATCTGAACTTCTTGATTCCACCGTTTGGCCTGACGTCTTCAATGCTGTATCCAAGGGGTGCTTCGTAGAATAAGGATTTACTACTACTACTACTACTAGACTTTTTCCCACCTTTTGTCTCCATTAGAACATTCAGTTTGCCTGATAGATAGATTGAGCAGAACAACCAAATCAGCACACTAAAGCTACAAGTAACCACATAAAATGGGCCATAAATAAACAGAAGAAAACGTAACAGATATATGACTAATTTAACAAAAACAAAAATAACAGGCAAACAGTTAAATTTAAGAATAATTGGTAACATCTAACACATTATCCATTGACAGATAATTGGTAACAGCTAACAGACATTAAATTATTCTTAAATCTTAATATCATAATATCATAATTAAGTCATTGTTGGTTCAACCGGCCAGCAACTTGGACATTTCATGGCAGCCACTTTTCCGGAATTATAATATAGGTAAAAAAAAACAACGTTAAATCAAGAAAACTACTATCCTTTTTCTTCAAATAAATAGTCTTCCATAGTGCCAACAAAAATATTAACAGATCAATAATAATTAAGGGCCAAAACTACAATCTTTAACATAGCCTCACTCTAAAAACATTTTGTCAAATTTAAGAAAAAAGAACACACTTATCAATTTCCATTAATTCTGTCATTTTATTCCACATATTAACATATCTGTATTGATTTGATTTTCCACATAAACAGAATCAGCACACCACATAACTAAAAGTCAGCGAATACAAGGCTCACGAAGCAAAACAATTTTAAACATTTAAATAAAAAATCTTTCTTTTTCCAGAAGGTTTTGTTCAAAAACAAGAACAATACCAACATATATATATATATAACCCATTTATAACCCAATCTCATGAAATGACAGAAAACACGCACACAGACTCAAGAATCAGCTAGTATTCAACATAAAATCACACACACAAAAAGCATCAAAAGTACGTAAATCATATGAAAATCATTTTTTCAATAATTATAAAGCATCAACAGAGTAACATTCCCTAACAATATCATAAAAACAAAATAGCCATACAAAAATATTCAATAGCAACCCAGATCTCAAATACAAAACAAAAAAAAAACTTACAATATTCAATTATATAAATTCCCCAGATTGCTTCCCCTAGTAAACTCTCAATCAACCTGCAAAACAAAGCAAAACAAAACATTATAAGAAAAGCAAATCTTGATTATTACATAACATAACAGCAACATGCAACTAAACATAAGACATGTATCAAACACATGGGTTTCATAAGTACTTACAACTGAAATGTATAACAAAACTAAAGAAGTTTATAGTCTTTGAGTCTTCGTTATGTTCGATGTAATTAGGGTAAAGTGAGCGGCGATATGATATGTGCGAGGGTTTATTATATAATACATTTCATATTCAGTTGTCCTTGTTTTTCGATTATATTACGGATTTACCTGTGAATTTTTCAAATGACGAAAATGTCTTTGAAGTGCTTAGCCGCTTGGTGGGAAAGTATCCACGATGTAATGGATAAGATTGGGTTTTTTTGGTAATAAATGGGCTGTTTCGGAAATTTAATAATGATGAATTGATGATTGATTGATTTATTATTATTATTATTATATATTATATAGCGTAGATTCAACGGGAAACTCTACTAACCGAAGAACTAATAACAAATATACTTACTTACAGAACATACGAAAGATCGTTGAATATAGAAAAACTACCTAATGCGAAAAATAATTACAAAAAATTAAAAAGATTATATAATATATAAAAAATATAAAACATAAAATTACTGTTCAGTATTTGTATTTTGTAATTTGTGTTCTATATTTTTTGTATATTATGTAATTTTTTTATTTATTTTATCATTAATTTTGGTGTTTTATAATTTTTTATATGTTATATAATTATTTATTAATCAAATTCTTACAAAATAGAAATTGATTTCTCAGTTACTCAAATAAAAGTCGGATTGTTACTCGTGCTATTATTGTTTAGGAAAGTACGAGGGCAGTTTCCGGTAACGTCTTTGACTCTTTAATCTGTTTGGGTCCGTGATCATATATGTATGGAAATCGTTTTGTAAAAATTTAAATTATAATTCGTGCAAAAATATTAATAAATCATGTATTAATTATTTTATATAATTTAAATATTTAATTTAATGTAATATTTTATTTTATTATTAATTTTTTTCTATATTTTTCTATACAATATTTTTTTATATATTAATATTTAGAGTTTGAGTTGATTACAATAAGTCATTAGATTTTATTAAAAATTGTATGGGTAAAATATTTTTATGATTTACCCAAGTTAATTAAGAGTATAAAAAAGTTTTTTTATTTGGTTAATAATAAAATAATATAGATTTATTCTTCTTTAGATAGGACGGACGGAATAATAATTTTATAAATTTAAACCGTTTATCTTATTATTGGACCGGTCAAAATATTATATTATCAGGCAAATTTTTTTTTGTTAGACAATTGTAATGGGCCATACTCCTGTTAGTATTCCACATTTCAAATTATCACAGGAGTGTAACCTTTCAAGGAAGACTATTGTGCAAGATTACAAGTTACGGTGTTTACTAAAAGTGAAAATTATAGATTCAGGTTGGCTGACGAAAAAATTAATATAGTTTGCAGCAAGCGAAGTTAAGGGAGATTATTGTGTTTAGAAAAATTAGGCGGGTTTAGAAGTTAGAGTTTTAGGATAAAATCAAAGATTTGAGTTAAATTTGAGGTTTGACGAATTGAATTGTTTAATATTTGAGTCAAATTAGTGGAAAAAATCGCGGTTCGCGGCGGTCTCATAATAAATTTTAAATTTATTAAAAAATTTCTTACAAAGTTACATTACTGATTACTGAACTGGATATGATAAAATTTAATATAACAAAATTACATTAAACCAAAATAGTAGTATTAAATTTATAAATATAATAAAATCAAATAATAATTTCAAAATATATATGTGTATTATAATTTACAACTTACTAATTTGTTATGATTTTAAAATCTCTTTTTTTCCCATTCGCCGCGCGCTAACAATATCAATGCCACCAATATAGGTCAAGTAGCCCACGACATGTAGATAAGTATTAGTAACATTATGTAAATATTAAAGAATATAATTTAAAATTATATATGTGTGATATGTGTATTATAATTCACAACTTACTAATTTGTTATGATTCTAAAATCTCTTTTTTCTCATCTGTTGCGCGCTAATAATATCAATGTCACCAATGTAGGTCAAGCAGCCCACGACATCTAGATAAATATTAGTAACATTATGTAAATATTAAAGAATATAATTTAAAATTATATGTGTGTGTGCGACTTATAAAATCTTATTTTAGCAAAATACCTTACAGTATATTAATGTCATTAACATGTGCTTCAATTATATCGAGACATATGAACTCAAATCCATGTAGTGGTACGTTGTTCATTCCTTCTTTCAACTTTTTTGGGGTCGTTGTACATAAAAACATTACTTTAAACTCACATGATAGTGGTCTATATCGGCCGGTACTTGGAACTACTTTTCAGTTTTTAATGTTATATAAAAACCCTTCTTCCAAAATATGTTTGAATCGAAAAAGTAGATGTTTTTGAATCGTTGCATGGATAAAATTTTCCTATCATAAATTAAAGTATCAAAAAGTTAGTACGAATGGATAATTGTAATAAATTAATAAATAACAAAAATTTATTAACTTTCTCATCAATTAAAATCATGTCAAGACTAAATTATTGTCTGTTTGTGTATTGATTGCATCTCACATCCTGCATACTTTCACTCTTATCATCCAATCGCCTCTATTGTTATTAAAAATATTCAAGATAGTGTAACCCATGACGTATTAGACGTTGAAGTTTGAAAGTGAGGTGGAAGCTGCTAAGAAAAAGGTAGAAAAGATTTCTAGAAGAATTAAGGAGGCTGAGATTGACATGAAGCATGCAATGCTAAATGATCAATTCTAAAAAAGAGCTACATATGTGTCCCCTGTTCTTTTTGGGCCCCTGAGAATCATTGTTGATAGCATTGAAGTGGAGGCTGTCAATTTCAGCCTGCTCCACAATGAAAATTTGAGAAAAATCTTCAGACTCACTACAGGTTCATTCCTAGAGTTTGAAAGAGATCTAAGCAAGATTGTCTGGGAAATTATTGAGTCCAGAGAAGAAGAAGATGAAGCCATTGACAAACTTAGAGTGAAGCAGGTTTTCTCTTCTACAAAAGAAAGATTTGTCAAAGACATGTTTGGTATGAAATATCTGTGTATCTCAAAAGGGTCAACTGAGAATTACTACACCTACAGAGAATTGAAGAATTTTTCTTATAAAATGGTGAAGCTAGTCTTAGATTGTGTCTCTTATCATGCCAAGACAGATGAAGAAAAGCAAGAACAGAAAGCTCTTGAAGGTTTGTATGGAAGGATGACTGCAGACAAGAAGAGAATTTGAAGCTCAAGCTAAAAGTTGAAGATTTGCTCAGTCTAGAGGAGCCTAGTTTGAGAGAAAATTTTACTTGTATTTTTTTTTGAATATTTTCCTGTACAAACACTTCTGTTTTTATTAGTTGAGTTAGCATCTGTAATTTTCTTTGAATTTGTCTTTATTTTTCATAAAAACAAATTGGGGGAGATTGTTAGGGATTGTGGTGTTAACAATGTAATCAACCAATATTTTACTTAGATTAATTAGAAATTAACTAAGTAAAACATATTGTCATATACATATTGACAGTATGTTTAAATGTCACTTGTAACAGTATGTATCAAAGCGAAGTAGGTGACAGTAAGTATCAATAGTTACTGTCTTGTACAAATATATTAAATGATTTATGAAGTAGAAATTCACAAAGTGTTCATGCACAACATGGATCAAATCATTGGCAGTAACATTCTGCAAACTGAAGACTACAACAACATATTCAAGTGACAGCACATTTTGAAACAACTGACAGCAACTATTCCTCGACAGTAAACTTGGCGGAGAATGAAGATTCTAAGACAGTAATTTTACTGACAGTAACTATTCCTCGACAGTAAACTTGGCGGAGATTGACAACAAGTTTCTCTGACAGTAATTTTGGTGGGGATAGTTGACAGCATGTTTGGCGGGATAGTTGACAATACCTTTGGACGATAGCATGTTTTAGAAGACTGGCAAGCTTGACAATAAATATGCAAAGTCGAAGATGTTGTCACCAAAGAGAAGCTAAAGTTTGACAGTAACATTTTGGTGAAGCTGATAGTCTATTTCAAGTAGCAGACTAGGTAATGTTAATTCACAGATTGATCTTGACAATTTTACTACCTAGTCTGTCAAGTCTACTACTGCAACTTGAGAAAAAGCAAGCAAAAAGATAAAGCGTGCTCAATGAGTCAAGAATGTCAAATCTTCTCAGAGCAACTTTATCTACAAATGGAATGAAGACAAATTTGAATATGAAAAGTGAAGTTTCTATTTCAAGCATTGTCCTAGGAACAAGGGAAAATACACTTGTAAGTAAGATATGTGTTTTAGCATAAATACACATATCTCACAAACACTTTCCATTATGCAACTGAGCTTAACTTTTCTCAAGTATAGAAACACTAACAATCTCTTGTTATTGTATCTATTGAAGGTGAAAATTTCTTCCAGTCAGTTGTAGCAAAAAAATAAAAATTAATAAAATTAATTTTTGAAGTAAAACACTCTTCTTCAGTTTATTGCTTTCTGTTGTTTGCATTTGTCACTTGATATTATTACTGCTTATTTGTTGTTAGCAAGATAAGTGATAAATTATCAAGTTGCATTCAACCCCCCCTTCTACAACACTCATATTGTTTAACAATTATTGTCGTCTGTTCCTTTGTGTTGTCACTTGAATATATTGTTGTAGGCTTTAGTTGTAGAATGTTACTGTCAAAGTCTTGACCCATGATGTGCCTGAACACTTTGTGAACTTCTACTTCATGGATCGTGTTATTATATTTGTGCAAGACAGTAATTATTGAGACTTATTGTCACCTATTTGGCTTTTAAACATACTGTTACAAGTGACAACTAAACATACTGTAAATATACATATGATAGTACATTTTACTTAGTTAATTTATAATTAATCTAAATAACTTCTAATTGATTACAATGTTAACACCACAATCTATAACATATCTCTACTCTAATCAAATAATAATATATAATAATGTCTGATATGTGATATGTCTCTGTATAAATCTAATATAAAAAATATTTTAATGTTTTAAATCAATTATAGAAAGGTTTCCTAAACGGAATAGAATTCTCCAATAAAAATTCGTAATTATTTTTTTGTATAGATTATCGGCTTCTCAAGTTAGATTTTAGATGTTGGACCACCTCAGAATTAAAGATAATTTTGTAGGTTTCGTGTGGGCTATAAAATCATCCAATTCTGACTTCTGAAACTCAAAATATGGCTCAAACAATGTCTGCCGTGTAAGTAGCACAATAATTACGATTTTTTCTTTTAATTTAATTCCAAAATAGTTCTTTAAGTTCCCAAATAGTTCTTTTAATTTAATTCCAAAATAGTTCTTTAAGTTCAAATTTATATATTACTAAGATATGTAATAGAGTTTGAGTTATAATCTGAAACGAGTTAAGAAAATTTATAGTTGTTATAAATCTTAATAATAATTATAACTTATAAATAATTAGTATATTATATTATGTAGCTATTAAGAATCGATTCTTTAACCTTGGTTGTATTTGGATAAGATCTCTCTTAGTCTTATTATATATATATATATATATGTGTGTGTGTGTGTGTGTGTGTGTGATAAAATGAGATTTGTACATAAATATTTCTCGTCCAATATGTTAAGAATATTTTTCTAAGTAATCGGTGTAATAAAATGAAGTTGATTGCTTTATTCTCTTGCCTCTTCAACATCTTTTTTTTCCCTCTCTCACTTAAGTTTCTTCCACCAAACATATCTATGAGAATTTTCCTAATTTTTCCAGGTTGAATCAAACGACATACGAATGAGGCAGGAAAAGTCACGAGATGAGCATCCCAAAAGATAGAAGTATCGGCATCGATCTGTTTTCACAATGTACTTCTTTTCAGTATTCCAATTTCATGCGTGATTCTTGTCTAAATAGTAAAAAAGAAAAAAGGTTTTTCAAAATGCGGATCAATAATGGCATCCTTTTTAGAATCTTTTGGCAGGGTATTTGGCTTTTTCCCCAAGAGGACGTTTGGTTTATGGAATGAGAATGGTGTTTAGAACGGTAATCAAAGAAAAGGAAAAAAATGATCTTGAATTATTTTCATTGTTTGGTTTATCCAGAAATGAAAAAAATAATTATATTTTAATAAATTATTTTGAGCAAATTATTATTTTTAGGATTGATATAAATATGTAATTATGTGGAGGTTGGAAGTGAGTGGGTGTATGAGAGAGACAAAGAGATAAGAGAAAGTTTCGGGTAAATCTAAAATTTAAAAGGGTCAAAAGGAATGATTCTTTTTTCCCCCCGAAAATATTATGCATTTCAATGAAAAGACGGGACATATCTGGCACAAACCTCCAAACTGGTAATATAACTTGGTTGAGAAACAAATAAACGAGCTAAACAAATAGCCGATTTGTTTCCAGATCGCTTCTCATATAGAATAAAAATATTCATTGAACTAAATAAGATTACAATGGCTTCCCGAGAAATCCAACCTACACCATCCCTGAAACCAATAGCATAACAATTGATCTTCACACATTTAATTTCAGTTATAGTCCAATGTTCAGAACTTTCAGCTGTACCAACTGAAATTGGAGAAACCGATACCCTCATAGTATAAACAATCTTCTATTGTGAAAGGTGAGTTTTTACGATTTCCACCACCGGTCCAATCTCGATGCGGGCTTTCCAGATCCCCAAGATACTAATTGAATCATTCTCAAAGAGACAAAACAAAAAACCAAAAAAATAACAAAACATATCAACCAATCTAAACGGAGGACAAACAAACACCCCAAAATTGGGTACAACAAAAATCCTAAAAAAAAGAAGGATGCTTATTGAAGGAAAAATAAGAATTACGGTGATTAGATGAGAGAAATGAAGACAAGAGTGAATTTATATGAAAGAAGAAGACTTACTTGGTGAAGAAAAGAATAGATTTGCATATTTTGTGGCGGCCAACTAAGGTTGGAGGTCGACTTTCATAAGATTATGAATGATTATTTTTATAAAACAAACAACAACAAAGAGAATGAGTGTGATTGTTGCCTTTTATCTTTACTTAGTATTCTTAACCAAACGGCCCCTAAATCTATTATGAATAAAAAAAATTAAATATTTTTTTACTTTTCCCAATCTCGAATTTGAATTTTAGTAAGGGGAAGACGAAGTAAAGATAAATATATATTTAAATAAAATTCGAATGGAACATCTATTTATCATTTATGAATTTATCTTTTCAAATAACTTTGTGGCCGTTTCGGAACTTAAATAAATGAACATAATATTCAAATACATATCTAAATTTAAAATAAGAATTTAATTTTTTATCATTTAAAATTCATCATAAATTATACATTATGAGCAAGTCGAATGCTAGATGATAAATATTTATTTCTATTGCTATAATATAGCATCAAAAAGTATTTTTTGATGCTAAAATAAAAGTTACATTCCAATACTAGTTTCATAACTAGTTTCAAATTTAACTAATTTTTTTAACTTTTATCCATTTCAATATGATTTCGGTATTTGGTGATTTATAATATAATAATTGTTTAACTTTTATCCCCATTTATAGTTATTGATTATGTGACAAAGATAGATGAATCCATTTCAAATATAGAACTGATGATATATTTATGCATGGATGCATTTTTTGAATTTGATATTATAATATAACAATAGAACCAAGAGTAACATTTCATTGAACTTGCTCTAACAAACACAACCTTAAATAGTTACCCTCCAATATATGCTGAGACCCGAATTTTCGACGAAAATGATGATTCTCTGGCTGCCCAAAAATCGCACTTGCCTTCAAATTATTTGTCAAAGTGTACGTGTGCTTAGACTATAATAAAAATACTTTGGTGTGGTGGGTCGAGACGTTAGTGGAGCATATGGACTAATGAAAAGAGACAAATTTTAGATTCTGGCTATGCTCGTCTTTTCCAGAAAGTCGTTTCACCGAGATATGGGGCCCTTTCTTTTTGTTGTTCCCCTCTTATTTTTCTTCTTTATTACAGTATAGTCCAAGATAAGATGCACCTTGTCCAGTCACAAACATGTCACATACACCATTATTTTATTACATGTACAGTAGTATATGTATCCATTTATATTTGTTCTGATCAGATCTAACAATATCCAGCTGTATACATTTATTTATAATGTATGTATTCTTAGTAATCCTATCCAGCTACTGCAGTGTTACGACAGTCTGATTTCCAAGAAGGTGAGATTTCAAAATTGATTGCTTCATTTTTAGGTCCACATTCGAAAGCAACAGCATTGCAATAATACTATTAACCTAAATTTCGACTACTCTCCAGTCTCCATTCCAAATGGGCGGTTCTGTTTGACAATTTTATGGTTAGATTAATTGAATTTTGACTGAAAATTGATATATTATATATTTAGAAAATATTTAAAAATTATATGATTAGAAAATATATTTAATTTATTTTAAAATGTATTTTTCATTTTTTGAAATTATAAAATAATAATTTTTATTTCTTAATTAAAATTTAATTAATCTAATTATTAAACAAGATGGTGAATTATTATTTTTATAAGGATTCCCATTGCACCGTATTTTTTTTAATGATAGCTCTTTGCTCTCCATTTAGGCAATTGTACTGTCCTCCGCTTGATTTCACAAGGAATGCCAGATGATATGTGGGCTCGCAGACAGCCATCATAAGTGTATTATATTGGCTGGACCAGAATCCAGATGATATCACATGTGGGCTAGGACGATTAGTCCTAATAATACATATTGCCATATTGGGTTGAATGGACCTAATCCAACATTCAGTCTTGTCCAATGAAAAGTTGCAGAAACAAAAATGCACAACGCACTTGCACTTGCACTAACCCCAAGTATTTTATAAAAAAAATAAGAAGAAATTCAATATTTTTCAAAAAAGGCCATAAAAAATAAAGGCTCTGTTTGATAATTAACTATTAACGAATTAAATTGGCTGTTTTGACTAGCTGATTACAGTAGTTGTTTTGACTAATGGATTGAATTAGATGTTTCGTATGAAACTGTTTGATAAATAACTGTTTGAGTAGTTTTTTGTACTTTAACTACACATATATCAATCATCTAATGAAAAAATTACTCAAAATAGTTTTTTGAGTCAAAATCGCTATTTCTACATGCTAACTGCCAAACAACAATATTAGATGATTCACGTGATCAAACGTTTAATATGGTTCAAAATCCTAATTTTTTGTCAAACCTCTAACTTCCGAACACGGCCAAAATAAAGTAATTTTTCGAGCGAAATTGCTCTTATCACCTCATAAAATCTCTAGTTTTAAATTTATGTTTATTCTTGTTTTTGATACCAGAACAACATTGTAAACTTGATTGAATTTAAAAAATCGACAACATTAAAGATTTTTAGGTTTTTAACAATCAATCAAATATAACCAGATTTTGGATATTGTGATTCTATAAGTGGTCACGGGCCCAAAGTTGGTACTCTCGATTTACAAGTGAAAATTGGATCTTAAAACAAGAAAGGGAGCAGGGACACGAAGTCCCATAAAATCACGAACTCCAAGACACGGAACATGAGTACTCCTACATGACACTCAAACACGCACAACGCACTTACACTAACCCAAGTACAGTACTCAACATGTCATAAATCATATCGCCACCTAAACGACGTCGCTTCACACAACCCTTGTCTTCCCCGTTACGCAACTCCATCTCCGTTATTATTTAGGGCGGGAGACAAAACAAAAAATATACATACACACCTTTTACTCTCATTTTATTCCATCCTGCATTTCAATCAGGTAAATATAATCCCATATGTGTATATATGTATGCATCTATATATTTATATTTGTTAATTCATTTACAGATCTGTATATTATTTGTTACTTGATTATATATAATTTTAATGTTTGTTTTCTTGATTTTTAATATATGTAATTATGTATATCATGTCACTGTATTTTGGGTTGTAAATTTTATTGTTGTTTGATATTTTAATTATTTGGCAGTGAAAATTACAGGGAGTAAGAGATGGGTTATATAGGGGCTCATGGTGTTGCTGCCTTGCATAAACATAAGTACAGTGGGGTTGATCACTCTTATGTTGCTAAATATATCCTTCAGCCCTTTTGGACTAAATGTGTTACTTTCTTCCCACTTTGGATGCCGTAAGACTGCTCACTTTTTCAAAATTTGGTTGTTAATTGTTTGTATTGTTGTATAACTATTGTGTAGGAGTTCTAGATTGTAGTTATGTGTAGTGTTGGTACTACCCGTGTTAGAGTTAATGCCTTGTTTGTTAGGTTGGTAGTTTATGTTGCGTTCACCTTTTAAATGTCATAGTGTGTGGTATTTTTGCATCGCAGTTACCTGATATTTTTGTCGGATAGAGTATTTTTGCATTGCAGTTGCTTGATATATTTGTCAGATAGCTGCAGAGTCGCTAACTTAAAATGGATTACCTTTTTATCTATGTATGTTAATGGAAATGGAATCAACTTGAATATGTAAGCATAGGGTTGAAACATAAACTGTGGAAGTTTTTTTTATGTAGGCCAATAGGTAGATAAAGGGTTAAGAATAGGGATGGAACCTGTCTCCGTAGTAGCACTCAAAATTTTGTATATATTTTCCAAAATATTCAATATTCATGTAATTCCGGTATTTAACTTTGATTAATAATGAGAATTAGAATAGTTTACTACTTTACTTCGAAATTTTATTACCTGGATGCCAAGTACAATCTTAACTAAAGGAAAATTAATCCCTAATATGTTTATCAAGTCATTTGACTAGTATATGAATAGTAGGAAAGCTGGAGGCAACTAGGTTGAGCATTTAGGTTTTTGAAGGGAAATCGGTCGGCTTGCGGAAGCCATCGACACTTATCACTTATTTATATCTGCTTCCCATTATTATAGACTACCATAATAAATGAATGAAACAACTCCTTTTATGACCGTCTCAACACAAATCTGGAATAGCCCTCATAATCTACTTACCATAAAAATATATGATCAATCGCAAATTTACAACTAATTTTATCCCTGAATAATATATACAAAATAATTTATTGATTCCTTTGACCACATAATTAGTGATACAGTCTCTCAGCCACATGGGCTTCTAAGCTAGTTTATTAATGATAATAGTTTTTTAGAAAATCCTATGTAGTGGTGTAAATGAGAGCCAAGCTGAACTTTAGATTGTTCATGTTGAGATCATTTAATTTTTTTAGGAAAATCCTATGTAGTGGTATAAATGAGCGAAGCCGAGCCGAACTTTAGATTGTTTATGTTGACATCGTTTAAAATTTTTCAAACTCAAGCCCGAACTCAAACTCTTATCTAGCCAAATATTTTGTTTGAATTTGGCTCATTACTGAAAAATGTTGTTCACAAACATGTTCGCGAACAACTCATGAATATCACTCACCACATTCACGAACGTGTGTTCATGAATACCTTAGTTTACAAACTCATTATCACAAAAAATTTACGAATATTAATAAATAATGGGTAAGTTTAACAAAAGCAAATAATAAATGAGTAAACAAATTTGTTAATTAATTCGTAAAAAAATATATACACAATGATTTACTATTTTATCATAAATGTTTATGAACATGTGTTTAAAAAACATTTTCATGATGAACTTATTTCGAACTTGTTCACGCTCGTGAACATAGAACTTAGAACTTGTTCACGAATATTATAATCAAACTTGTTCGGCTCAAAATTCGCGAACTTTTGAGCCGAACGCTTAAGTTCGGCTCATTTATGAACCGAACTTAAAAATTGTGTTCATGTCCGACTCATTTGCAAACAAAACAGAACACGAACCGAACTTTTTTCAAACTCACTACCGAACTGTTTGTGAGTATATAGGCTCATTTACAGCCCTAATCCCATGTTGAGGTGTTGTCGCAAAGCTCAATTCTCATGTGATGTGGTATAAGTTGTAGGTCAATATATCGTTAAACATGGTATAAATAATTAAGATAGATATATGAAAATAAGATATTCCACATGTCTAATTGAAGGCATTTTTTTAATTTATTACTAATGCGTGTTGTTTTCAAGATATCGGTTGTTATATATTACTCCCTTCCTTCATGTTTACATATCTTAGAGTCCGTTTGAGTTAACTTAAAATAAGTTACTTGTAACTTAATGTAACTTAAAGTGAAACTTTTTGCTATAAGTTGGATGTACCTGTTTGGATAGTTTTATTTAAGATGAATTTAGTATTTGTTAAATTTTGACTAAAAATATTTTTTGGCTTGAAAAAAATTCATATTATTTGAACATGAAATAAAGGTATAAAATATCCAACCCAGTGATTTAAGAAAATACTAATCGGAATGAGTGAGGAAAAAATATGCTGAACTCAAAAAAGTACATCTAAGGTACTTCAAATTTTTAACCATAAAATAACTTTAAACCCACAGAAATGAACACACACAAACAACCCGACTCCAACATAAAGTGGACAGAAACAAATTTTAACCAACGCCAAACATGTTAGCATTTAGCATGTGGTGATTATCCTTTGTTATTTGAGCCATATATGATATTACTTTCTCATTTCCTTGGTTATCCAAGTAACTAACTACTCTGTTCTTATTTCTTTTGCATGTCATCGGTTGCTATTCCAGACCCAATATGGTACACATCGTTTCTAAGTATATTAGCTTTTCATGTTTCGTAATCATAAGGAAGTCTTTTTTCGGGTTTACTTAACCAAATATCTTTTTTGTTGTCTTTTGCCAGATTACTCTCGTGGGATCTATGTTCTTGGTCACTTCTGCTTCCCTTGGCTTTGTGAGTGGAAGTTTGATTTTTTTCATTTCCTCAGATTACATTCATTTGATTTTTTAAGCTATTATTTATGAATTATATCTGCATATTTTCTAGCATAGACAATTCATTTTTTTATGTGTGCTTGCCTAGCAAATTAATTCATTTTTTTGCTTCTCTTGTCATTAGAATCTAGTATAACTTGTAGATGGTCTGTGTGTAATTTGTATTCAGTTAAGATAATGTGACTCAATTTATAATCATCGTCTACAGATATATTCACCTCAGTTAGACTCCCCTCCACCCAGATGGGTTCATGTTGCTCATGGACTACTACTTTTTCTGTACCAGGTTTGTTTAATACTTTGACATATATGTACATATGCTATGTATTTTTTGCATTTTATGAATAATTTTTACAAGGTTAATGATTGCATTAAGATTCAGATAATAAAAGTCTTCCAAACCCAGCGAACTACCGTTATTCTCATTGTGACTTTCGGCATTCTGCTTTTGCTATGTCGCCTTCTTCAAATTAATTATTATTTATCAGTAATGTGTGTTAAATGTTATGATGTGCTTTGTTGCAGTACGATAATGATCCCAATTGCCTTTTGATGCTTTTATTTCATTTTAGACTTTTGACGCTGTGGATGGTAAGCAAGCAAGAAGGACCAATTCTTCAAGTCCATTGGGAGAGCTTTTTGATCATGGTGATTTTATCTGTACATGCTGCTCTACTGATTCTTTTCTTTCTTGCTTGCAACATTCTTTTTGTTGGTACTAATAAGTAAATAATATTGCAGGATGTGATGCACTTGCATGTACCGTAAGTACCTATCTGTTCCTTTCTACAATTTTTTTGGTCAAATTTACTTTTTTCCATAGCCGTGTTCTATCACATTCTTATAAACATGAATCAAGAATGATATAATAACCTTGAGAACTATAAAAATTTATTGAAATATAAAAATTAGAAAATATGTATGTTTTAATATTAAAACTAGGCAATTTGACCTGATAATTTTCACGGGCGCAGTTTAAAATATAATTTTATGTGTGTGTGTGTGTGTCTCTCTCTCTCTCTCTCTATATATATATATATATATTTCTTTTTAATTATTTAATTAACTAGCGAGTATTAGCTGACAGTCATGTTTTGCCAACAAATTTTCAGTTTGAGGCGTTAGCCTTCGGGAGCACTGCCATGTGTGGGAAAGATACTTTCTGGTTTTGGGTGATATCGGCTGTTCCATTTTATGGTGCCACATGGGAACAGTAAGTGCTCTTTATGATACTGGCTTGTTGCATTTGAATTTGCAATTTTTTTGTCATAAGCCTATTTGTTTTGAGGTTAGATATTAGCAGGAGTGGAGGAACGTATTAATGAGCCTATGCCACTGCATACCCTCACTTTTCAAATAGGTTTAAAGAAATTTTAGAAGTTATATTCCACCTGCTTTATTTGTTTTGACTTTTCTTGTTTTATATCAGTTTGTTTTAAATGTGAAATGCGTATAATTGCACATAAAAATCATCGTATTAATTTCACTTGTAAAACATGATTACGTCTTTCATTTCTTCTGTCAAATTCTAAGTTTCTAACATTCAGATAGCATAATTGATTATTTTACTGTTTATTATCAAATTCTAATATTTACAATTAAATATTAATCTATTAAAGAATGAGAATATTGAAAAATTATAAGTGCTTAGAATATTTTTTTTGTTGTAATCATATACCAGTTGGAGGTAATTCAAATTAAAAAAAATGCTACAAATGATAAATGTTGCGGAAAATACTTCATATCTTTTCTTTTAGTTTTACGTACAATTTTATAACATGTACTATAATTTTGTGAGATCTGTCGTGTATAGAACTATATATGTTAAATCATAATGTAGCCCATCCTGACTTGTGACTTGAGTCCTTCCTCCGCACTGGGTATCCATGATGGTTGTTGTTTGGGACAATTTCATGGCTGGACCCAAAACTATGTCAATGTTCTGTTGGTCCTTTTTATGGTCTTGAACTCTTGATTTATGTGTATATGCTTTTTATGGTCTTGAACTCTTGATATGCGTGTGTAGTATTTTACCACACTAATGAATTGTTGTTAAATGCTAGAATAAGGTGATGTTATTGCACAAGTTCATGATAGTTCTGGCTAAGTTATTGATATTCTTCTGTTCTGCAGCTTTTTCACCAATACGCTAATCCTTCCTGTAGTTAATGGACCTACAGAGGGTCTCATGCTGATATATGTGGGCCATATCTTTACAGCTATAGTTGGTATGCTCACTTCGCTAGACATTTATTACATTTATAATCATATAGATATACACTTTAGCAAGTTTACTCTGTTACCCCCTTGCATGATGTCATTGTAATAATATTTCTTGACTTGTTTTTTTAGGGGCTGAGTGGTGGGCCAATCAGTTTGGAAAATCTCTGCCGTTATTGAGTTGGGTCCCAATTTTAAGTGGTAAATGCATCACATGCACGTGCTTTTCTGAATAATCAGCTACTATATAAATTAATTATCATTTGCTTGTACTTGGCGAATGGTGCTTTTGCACAACTTTAATTCTACTTCAACCCTTTGCAGTAGTAGTTGAGTAGTTACTTTTATTTGTATAGTAATTATTACTGTTAATTTTGATCTATAACCATGCGAAAGAATTGGATTATTAATATGTAATTGGTACTTGTTTATGTGTCTCTTACTTCAGAAGTTCCAACATATCGAGCAGTATTGTATTTGATGATTGCTTTTGCTGTTATTCCGACGTTGACATTCAAGTAATTCCTCTATACTTTATTACCAATATTATGAGACTAGGATTCAATAATAAAAAATGCAGAACATTCTTTTTTGCTGACAACAGTGGCTTTCTGCCTAAACTTGTATGACAAACAGTTCATGAGATTATGTGTAATCTTACATGGTGTTATGTTCTGTACAGTGTGCAAAATGTTTACAAAGTTGTCCAGGCAAGAAAAGGAAGCATGCTTCTAGCTTTGGCAATGGTATGTTTACTCTACAATAAATACTGTTCGNCAGTTCATGAGATTATGTGTAATCTTACATGGTGTTATGTTCTGTACAGCGTGCAAAATGTTTACAAAGTTGTCCAGGCAAGAAAAGGAAGCATGCTTCTAGCTTTGGCAATGGTATGTTTACTCTACAATAAATACTGTTCATCCTATCGCTCGTATATATAAAAAGATGTTTTTCCCCCGCAGCTTTACCCATTTGTAGTGCTAATGGCAGGGATCTTGATCTGGTAAGTCTTTCTGTGCTAATTTCCTCTACCTGGAAGCTACTAGGATATTTTCTTCTTCAATATACTAACCATCCACATGTGAATATATAATAATGTGTTTGATAGAATGCACAATTTTTTTTATTTTAAATTAAGGAAAGGGCTTAGCATTGAGGTTTGTAAATCTCGTTAGACGCATATTTAACCAGAGTACGGATAATATTTGTTCAGAGGGTTACCAAACTTGTTTGTAATTTTTTTTTTAAAAAAAATATGCATGTACAGCAAGTTAATTGGATGTGTGTTTGTAATTTAAAAAGTGCATTACTGAGATCTATGAACGCAAGTTTAGTATGTAGTGTGTGTGTGTGTGTGTGTGTGTGTGTGATAGGAGTATAATTTTGTACTGGGGCGTGCATATTCAGATCTGAAAAAGATCATCTTTTGTGCAGGGATTATTTGTCTCCATATGATATAATGGTGAACTATCCATATATGGTTGTGTTGGGAACTGGACTTGCTTTTGGGTTCTTGGTGGTAAGATATGTGCTTCCAATACTAGTGCATAATCCAATAAAGTCCGGCTCTGTGCCCTTCAATTGCATATGTACAGTGTATGGGAGTAAAATAAACCTTTGAATGCCATTTTTTAGGAACTTACAAGTTAATTCTTTTTGTTTAATCTGAATAAGTTACCCTTCTTTACCTACCTTTGGCCTTTTTCACTTAAATAATCAATTATCTGTGTATGGGGTGTTTTTTTTTTTTTGGGGGGGGGGGTTGTCTTGTCAATTTATAAATTTGCAATGTAATACTCAAACTCATATAATATGTTGTTCGTGATTGCTCACATGGTATTATGATACTTTCTTGGCAGGGGAGAATGGTCCTGGCTCACTTGTGTGATGAACCAAAGGGATTGAAAACTAATATGTGCATGGTATGCTCTACTATTTAACTAAGAATATGCTTAATTAAATGATTACTACTTATCGTATATAATTTATGATTTTGTTAGAAATATTTTTGAGATCAAGTGCATATAGTAGATAACATGAGATGCTGAACTATCTTTTCGTCTCTACAATATGATATGAGACGTGAGTCACGTGACTAATTTACTGTTGGTGCAATTGTGCATATTGACTTTATTTCTGGGACAGTTTATGTCACATCTACTTCATGCATTGCACAGTCTAGGATTAAGCTTTGCTTATATGTATGCAAATTCGATGATAAAATGTTGCATTATGTGATATAATATGAATTATTTTAACAGGCTGAATATATCCACCTTTATTAAGATACATAACAATATATGAGAAGATAATAGGTGCTTGTTAGTAAAGCAAGCTATAATATGTCTACCACATAAATGTCTGTGTAGTATACAGTATATTTTAGTTGAGTCCATATTCTAATGTCAGACTTACCTTTTAAGTTTAGACCTTTTGTGTAGTTATAATTCGAACTCCCAAACATTGAACATCTATAACAGTTTCAGAAACATAGTTTTTTTAGATGAAAGAAATCTTTCTTGAGAAATGCTGAATAGATAGACCTTATGTCCTTGTAATTGACTAATCTTTTTATATGAACCATGCTACATTTGCAGTCACTGTTATATCTCCCGTTTGCCATTGCGAATATACTCACTGCAAGACTAAATGATGGGTATGTGCTAACAACCTATAAATCTGAGTACTAATGCGACCTAACTTTTAAAAAGGAAGTTTCTATTTACTCTTCGTTGAGAACGAATTAATGTTTTAAGTGTTATTACAGATTAAGTGATTTTTCTACTTGTCTGGAAATTGTACTTTGATACAGAATTCCATTGGTTGAAGAGAAATGGGTTCTCCTTGGTTACTGTGTATACACGGGTATGGATACTTCTAACTTGCTCCTTAAACTTACATAACTGGTTTTTAGTGACTTGATTTCCAACTTCAAGAATCTTCGAAAATACTGTGCATCAACGTAAGTTAGGCACATCTGTTACTTTTGCCTTGGAAGTAAATTCAGGTTTGTATCTGCAAGAAGCTTGATAGATCATCATATTTCCTGGACCTGAGAATTAGTTTTAACTGAATGCAGGTGCTCTTTATCTGCATTTTGCAACTTCAGTTATCCATGAAATAACAACTGCTCTTGGAATCTACTGCTTCAGGTAAATAATGCTGTGTTTTAGTTCATTTTTAATCTCAGAGGTTTTTTTTTGGGGAGGGGGGGGGTCCATCTTATAATTTGCAGAAAGCTGACTTGTAGCACTGTTCAAAGAATCTTTACTGCATATATGCCATTGCTGACATATATGCAGAATCTTTAATTAACTTAAAAGTGTCCTAAATCTTATTTTATCATAATTCCATTCGGTTTTACCTTTAAACCACCTTTGTTCATCTCGAAGTATCTTACTAGTGTGATAATGTACAGGATAACAAGAAAGGAGGCTTGAGAATGTGCACTTGATCTTTACTTTAGGAACCTCAGATTCAGGTTTTTATGCTTTATACTCGAGCATTCTTTATGGTACTTATCACAACTTCGGAGTTGCTTTCAATTTATCTGCAGAAGTAAAAATATTTTCGCTTGCCTTTACTACTATTAGGTGGCAGACTGGCGTGAAAGGTTTGTTTGTGAAATGCAGTGGAGAAGTATGTTTGGTCGATTAATGAAAATTTAGGGTTCGTGGAGGATGCAGTAGAAAATCTAGCATAATAACTTGATCTGATTGGTTCTGTGATTCATTGTATTTGTACTTGGTTATATGCCATTCATGACTCTTATTCCTCATCCATATATCCATATATGGGAAACCCATTAATAGTAATACCACCTTATAGAATTTTGTGTAAAATGTTGCTTTGGCATAGAGGTAGAACTGATCTTGGTAATCTCTTTGGGAAGTTGGCTTTGACTGTAACCCTATACATTTATCAGCAATATGGCAATATTATCTACGCTTCATGATTTTTTGGATCGGTCATTACCATTTGCAGAACTTCTAACATTTTTAAATTTTACTTTGACTAATGACATAAGATGGTGATTCTAAATCAGAGTTTAGTTGAGAATTAGAATCTGTTATCTTGTGCAAATCTTGCAGCACTTGCTACAACTAACCACGGTGTTAACTGCAAAAAATAAATTAAATTAATAATGCACTTTTTAACTTGGCAAATTTATGATAAGTTTCAACATGTTTGTAAACTCTTTCTTGAATAAATCTCTCTTCAGTAATTACAACTTTTACATCATAGCGCCTTCTCCAACCATCCTGGCAAGCTTAGTGATTCTTTCATCCCAAGCCGAGTGAAGAATACAGAATATAGAAGATGGAGCAAAAACACGAAGAAGCTACTGTTGATTAAAACCTATTGAGAGAGAGATCATGGACTATTATATCAAAAACAAGAAGGTGAAGAGAATGATATCTGATAGTGTAATATAAGCAGACATACCAGAGTTCCAAAGATGACGTATATAGTGTACATTGATGGAATTGTGTGAAAACCCAATGATGTTAGGATATACGTGAGAGAAGCATGAACATTTATCGTGATCTATAGAGTAAGGAGATTCAGTAAGTAAAATAGTGGCCTCACAATCACAGCTAAAAAAGTAGAGGGACAAGCAAGGTACTAATTTACCAGAGCAAAAATGTTCTCCTTGATCAAGAATGATAACATCACAACATAACATGAGGCACCCAAAGCTCGAGCCTGCAAATCAAAAAACATACATCTATTCAGCATTACTTTATGACTACTGGTTATAGCCTACAACAGCTTCAAAGAAGTCCATAAATTAACGGAGCAAGGAAATAGCACTACCATTGCGGACAGACCGATTGAAAGCCCCCAACTTGCCCTTAACCTGTGAATCATAGAAGTGGAAGCAAGTGATCTAAAAATATCAATTATCAATTTGATCTTATAATATATTAGGAGATAAGATAGAAAAACATGGTCTATAAACATCCATTTTATGATACTTTTGGCGATGGTTATTGCAAGTTTTACAAAAAAGAAAACCAAAGAAAATAGATTTCAAACTTTCAAAGAATCACCTAGGTCGTTTGATTGAAAAAAAATTGCATTGAAGAAGTTTGTAAAAATATAATTAAGATGTTTATAAACCAAAATCAACTACACTTATGCAGCAGTATATCCTATATATTAGTATCTTATATATCAGTAGGGAAACAATGATTCTCTGATCACAGTCTTTCAGATTCAAGTATAACAAAGTTGGGGTCTGCTATAAGGAACTGGTATAAAGACAAACAGTGCTGCACAACAGAAGTAAGCAGCAATTATATAATAACTCCTTACAATATTTATGTTCTAGGCATGTACTTGTTTATATGAAATCATGTAAGTTTTCCTTCGGCACATTGCAATCATAACATCCTTTTGCTTCATTCTTACTAGTATAGCTAGTGTTTTTTACTTGTAATTGTAACATATACCTTTCAACTCAATTTTAATGTCGTTAGTTTTTGTTATCTAAAAACATAATCTTTTTCAACTTCGCCAAATTTTCATGCATCAAACTACGAAGTTTACAAAATAGCATTGTTCAGTATAATGTCAAACATAGACACAATATAGATAAAATGTGCGTACCTCCACAATGAACCCATTGTCAGCCCTAGGAGCCCATACATCAACTGTAAAATAAAAGTCGCATATTTAAGTAAAGCAGCCGGCAGTGTAATACATCATATGAGCCATGAGATACGACTAATCCTTGAAGTAGAAAGATGATACTTTGAAGAGCCATTATCCAACAGGGTAAATTAACAGTTTCCTCGCATAGTAAATCTAACAAATTGATGGTAAGATTTTAAAGGACCAAGACATTACAAATATTTGTGAAACCTGTACAAGATGCCTTCGTCTCAATGTAATCAAGAGGAACACCAAACAGAGCAAATCATAATATTTTCCTGATAAAAACTAGTAAAAAAAGAAGCAAGTTTCTACTTTATGAAATTGCATGAGCGTAAACGTGCTAACCAGATAAGTTAAGGCTTTAACTGGACCAGCTAAAACAAATAATAATATAGCAGTTGCAACCTGCAATATATGAAAATACTGTGATGTTCAACTAACATCTGTGATACATGTATTACTCAATATTAAAAGAAACTTCGAAAGAGATAAANGTGCTAACCAGATAAGTTAAGGCTTTAACTGGACCAGCTAAAACAAATAATAATATAGCAGTTGCAACCTGCAATATATGAAAATACTGTGATGTTCAACTAACATCTGTGATACATGTATTACTCAATATTAAAAGAAACTTCGAAA
>QRFB01004105.1:17990-30879 GCA_008931105.1 Oenanthe javanica | reverse complement strand
GTTTATTCCGCTACGTTTGTGCCTCGAAACCCTTCACCAACATCAAGAAAGCCAAAAAAATAATGATGGTAAGGGTGAGAATGTCCTGCCAGCCTCCAGTCCAATCTCTTAAATGATTGAAACTGTTATAAATGATTTAAGCACATCCCTAACTGCATCTTCCAACAAGGTGTAGTTATTGAAAAGAGGTATCAACCAGGACCATCTGTTGGGGACAAGGGACACAAGGTTGTTCAAGCCTTCAAAAGAAGAAAGAAGAGTGATGAAGATGCACAAGGGGCACACACCATTACAAAGCCAAATGAAAATTTGGTGGAGCCTCATTCAGTTTCTTCTCTTGTTGTGTCTCAGGCAAATGCTGAAACATACCTCATTCATTATCTATTCCTTCTCCTCAATCTCCTTCAAAATCTATTTCTTCATAAACTTTGATGATAGATAACATCAATGTTTCAAATTCACCTTCTTTATAATTTAGGATAGAGCCAGCACTCTCACCTGACACACTACATAAGGCTAACACCTTGCTTGAGCAGGATAAAAATAAAAATTCTCCTAAGTCAATTGATATTTCTCAATCAACTGATAATATCCAACATCCATTGACTTCTACTCATCCATCGATGGATATCCTCACATCCATTGACGAGATTAAATCAACTAATATTCATCAATCGATGGATATTTTTCATCCATCGATTGACACTTCTATTCCAACTGATGAGACAACTGTTGAGATTGTACATACCTTTCTAGGAATGAGTGGAGTGGGTGAGGTGTGTGAGAGGCAGGATTTTCATATCCTGGCAAAATGAAAGTATGTGAATGAGAGGCCCTCAACTTCTTCTGAGGTGGTAAAAGGAGAGGGTGTGAAAAAAGATAGTTCCACCTTAGTAAGTGATGCAATATGTGAGCCTTGTGAGGGAGAGGTGAGAATTCAGGATGAGATCCAAATGCAAGAAAAGAGAAGAGAGTGAGAGATAAAAGAATAGAGAGAAATCAATTTCACCAATCCATGAAGCTTCTACTTCTAAAATTAAGCAATTGGCAGCAGAACTCACCCATGAGTTGGGGTTGAAGTTAGGGGGAGATGGAGAGAATGGAGTTCCTGCAGGAGTTGCAGATGCCCACATGGTGGAGGAAGATGAAATTGATGTTAATTTGGATGCTGATACATTTCAACATAAATATCCTCACTATCAGAAATTGGCAGCAACCACTAATCCAAAGGCTGAGAAGATGTTGGGTTTGGTCCAAACAGAAGAAAAATTCAAGAGTGGGAAAGAGAACTTAGAAATGATGCTTGATGATTTTTCTCACATGAATCCTAAAGACTTTGAGTCTAATGAGGATGATGACACATTAGAACCAATCATGAGAGATGATGATGTTACCTTGGCTAATGCTTAGAAAGAGATTGTATCACAATACAGAAGGTCAATGGCTGAAGTGACTATTCAAGACCCTGTGAAAAGAATGATTCTTACCTTTTACAGAGACAATCTAAAAGTACAGAAAATGCAAGTGCCTAGTACTAGATTGGCTTTGAAGCACTTAAGGGAGGAAATGGATGCAAACAAAACTCACTACGATTCCTACATTGACTCAAGACTCAATCTTACCACAATGAGCAGAATCAAATAATGCCTAGACAAAGAGTCTACTGTGAAGGATAATGTGGATGTTTTAGAGAAAGGAGTGATAGAGATTGAGAGGAGTATGCAGCTCATTTTGAAAAATCAAGCAACTCAAGTCAAATTTCTTGATAGGCTTCTACAAACTCTTGTAGCTTCTCCATTCCTAGCCTTAATTGATGTAACAAAAAAGGGGGAGAAGGATGGTGATGTTGATGCTAAATTAAGAAAAGAGGCAGAATCTTCATTGCAAGAGACTCAAAATATGTTGGACAAAAAGAACAATGGTGAGTCCAAGAAGGAGGAATTGAGGAGGATGAAGGCTGAGATAATGAAGAAGTTTGATACATTGGCTAGTAAGAACAGAGTCATATATGCAGAGAATCCCATTAAGATCACAACAACAACTTCATTGCCAACAAAGTCAAATTTTGAGACTGTAGTTGTTGGATCTTCTAAATCTCTTGAGGCTGGTGAAATAAGGGTGGATGAAAGTAGCTCACAACCTGGTGATAGGAAATGTATGAAAATACTAATTACAGATGGTAAGAAGAAAAAGTCTTCACAGGTGGAGGTGATAGACAATTGCAAAAAGCAATAGTTATTGGCATTAAAGAAAGAGAACAACAAGAGAAGGCAGGAGATGAGCTAGCTATGCTACTTCAAAGACAATTTGATGAAGATAATGAGAAAATTCTTGAAGCTAGGATGAAAGAGGCTAGAAAATCATCAAGGACCAAACAAGGAGCAAACAAGAATGGAAATTCATCAAGAGTAAAGAGAAATATGAATGTAAATGATGAAGTAGTGGCTGATGACAAGGAGCCAAAGAAGGCAGAAACTCAAGCATCTGGTATTGACCAATCCAAGGAGATAGAAGTGTTTAAATCAAAGGCAAGAAACAACATCCCAATAAAAACTGTGGGATTAGTAGTTGTTAAGGGCCAAAGAAAAAGAGATGTGGATCTTCTCCATGCTGAATATAAGGATGGTTCACACTCATCTTTTACCTTCTCTCAAGTCATGGAACATAAATTAATAAATATTTATCATCTAATTTAAGTGGTTTTATGACAGACGATAGAGCAAAGACGGAAGGATTTCAGTGCTAACAACAAGGTTATACAAGTCAAGAAAGTATTTTAATTTTACTATCAAAAGTAAATTAATTATATAATTTATTTAATTAAATTAATTTAATTTATAAATTATTTAATTAAATCAAGTAAAATTAATTTTCTAGAAAATAAATGAATTTACATAATTTTTAATTAGTCTTCCAAGACTTTTATTAAAAGTCATATCGAATTTATTCTAAAGAAAGTCATAAAAAGCCAATCAAGAAGTCATACTGAATGCCTTAGATAAAAAGGTTATACCGAGCTATAATGAAAAGTCATACTGAATGCATTTGAAGAAGAGTCATGCTGAAACTTTTAAGGAAAGTCATACAAGCCTTATAGAGAGTCATACCGAATTTTAGATTTCAAAAGGTCATGCTGGAGCTCAAAAAATGGTCATACCGAGCCTTTTCAAAAGTCATACCGAGCTGAAAGTCATACCCATGGTATTTCGAAAAGTCTGAAGGCATAACAATAGTCTAAAAACTGGCATATTACAAATTTCATACAAGATTCTCATCCTCTATAAATATGAGGCTTTAGACTTCATATTTCTGTTGTTGAAAATATTCAAATTCAGTAATTTATTTGATTGTAATATTCACAGACTTTCTGTACTAGTTTGAATTATAATTGTTAAATTAGAACAATTCATGTCAAACTCGTTCTAGATTCTTAAACAGTTATTTACACTTTCATCATATAAATTTTGTAATATTTTTCAAGTTAAAAATCATATCTTCTACTCGAATAGTATTTCATTAAAATTAATTTTTGAGATAATTTAAAATAATATTTTAAATCAGAAATTTCATGATTAAATATTGATATTTTATTCAACCCCCCTTCTATAATATCAGAGATCAACAATTGACATCAGAGTTAGTTGATATTATTAATGTCAACTCCAAACCAACTATTCTGCAACTCATACAGAACTCAAAATTTTTTTAATTCAAAATAATTTTTATCCAAAAAATATTTTTGATCACAAATTATTTTAAGTAATTTTTTTAAAAAAAATATTTAATTTTTAATCTTATTAAAGATGAGTACACAAAATGTGACTTGCATTAAAATTGCACCGTTTGACCAAGTTCAATATAACTTATGGAAGCATAAGATGTTACTATTTATTGGAATTATAAATCCAAAGTTTGCAATGATTCTGGTCAACGATATTGAGCCCCCGATAACAGTTATTCTCAGGCATGAGGTAGATGGGGTTTGTAATTCCTCATAGACACTTTCTAAAAAATCTGGCTGATCACACGGATGACGAAAAGGAAGTTGTAGCCCTGGATAGCAGTCTCAAACTCATATTGATAGAATATCTAGATTACATTATGTTCAATAACATTGTTAATTGTAGAAACGCTAAACAAATCTAGGATACAATAAAATAATAAACAAGGGGACTAAAGAATTCAGGGAAAATAGACTCGAGATCCTAACCTCCCAATATGAGTAATTTAGATCCAACCTTGGTGAGGGTGTCTCCGAGGTGTTTCGGATTTTGAACAAATTGATTAATAAACTAAACCTTAATGGGAAATATTACAAAAACCAGGAGGTAAACAAGAAGTTTTTGCTAACCATACCAGAGCATCTGGAACATAGGATCACGGCTATCCGGGAGTCTAGGGACATGAAAGAAGTAACCCTAGAAAGACTCTACGGAGTTCTGAAGACCTATGAATTAGAGCAGCTCCAGACTAGAGAAACATATGGAAGGGGTAAGGTTGTTAGTTCTTATAAAGCATTGATAATGGAAGCACCATAGAAAAAGGAAGTGAAGGCTACTATACCTTGAAACAGTTCCATAAAGTATGTGGTTCCAGAATGTAGTCATATTTCAGGTAACCAGAAAGATGGTGAGTTCTACTCAATAGAAGGATTTGATCAGCTAGAAGATGAATCTCTAGCTATGGTTTCCAGGAGGTTTGGCAACATGAGATTAAGAAGGAACTCCCCATACCAAGTTAAACCTAATTTTAGAAGGTTTCAGAAAGGTGGTTCTTCAACAGTTGTGTCAAAAAGAAGCTACAAGACAGGCTTAGTTGATAGAAACAAGTTTCATTTCATTATTAAAATGAGTTATGTCACTTTGCAACTGAATAGAAGAAGTCTAAGCAAGGAAAGAGAGAGACTCTTTTAAAGAGCTGAAAGAAAAGTATGATGATGAGGGCAAAAGCTGGGACGATTCAGACAACGATGATGAGGAAGAATTGGGGAATCTTACTCTTATGACTTCATCCGAAGGATCATTGTCTCTAACTCGTCAAGGAGGAAAATAGGTAGATCATTCATGCCCTAAAATGTTTAAACTGCTAGGTAAAGAACTAGATGATACAAAAGATAGAGTTAAGAAACTTATTCTTAAAAAGAAAGCTTTAACTGATGAGAATGATATTTTGAAACTGTTAAAGAATAAAAATGACAAATTGACTAAGGACTTAGCTTTTCAAATAAATAGAGTCATTTGTTATGTTAAGGTTAAGACCTATCTCAGAAATTAGATAGTGGGAGAACAAAAGAAGTGTCTGGCCTATAAAAATTCATCCTACATTGTGAAAAACCTAATTGATAAACAAGAGATAAAACGTAAAGTTGGAATAGCCTTTGAGTACAATGAATCTGTAGGGAAGGCAAGCAACATCATCCCGTTCAGAAAAAGTGCTGAAGAAAAGAGTATTCCACATGTTGTTAAGGACACACTTAAACCTCTTTTCATAACCCCAGTTGCAGAACCAATACTTGAGAGTTCTATATTAATTGATTATGAGTTGAATTTAGAAGACCCCGAGGAAGAAAAGAAAATAGAGAAGTGGGCACCTAAAAGATCAGTGAAAGATGTGAGAATTTCTGATTCACATAATCTTGGTATAGGTGCTAAAGATTTGAAGAAGAATCTGAACAAACTCAATAAGTTTGTTAATAGTAGGATTAGTAATAACATATATCATTCTACTGAGAATTTTAAGACTTTTGATAAAGTTGAAGTAGAAACTGTTAAGATACCTACTGTTTTGAATAACATGCCTATTATTGATGTATGCCATAAACTATGTGATGTTGTAAACTGTATGTTATGTGCTTTTAATGTTATGTCTGCTTATTTCAAAAGCATGCATGCTACTGATAATAACATGACACTTAGACAACATGCAATAATAAATTTATGAAATCCAAGATTGCGATTCCTTCACTTGTCAAGAAGGAAACACATGTTCCGAAGTCTAAACAAAAAGTTGTTAAGAGTGTTTATAGGAATGTAAGTACAATCAAGGTAGATGTTTCTATTGTTCAGAAGAGATCTGTTTTCAAAGCTGACAAAAGTCAATACGTTAAGTATACTAGGCCGAATTAAATTTGGGCTCCTAAGAAGATTTAATCTGTTTGATAATTGCAGGGAGTTAAAGAGGTAAACCGGGTTGTATAGATCCTGGACAGTGGATCTTCAAGGCATATGACTGAAGATAGATCTCTGCCATCAAATGTGGTTGAAAGAGTTGGCCCTGTCGTCACCTTTGGAGATAATACAAAGGAATGACTATGGGATATGGTAAGTTAAATTCGGAATGTTATCATTGAAAATATTTCTTTAGTGGAAAGACTTAAACACAATCTTCTCAGTGTCAGTTACTTCTGTGATAAAGGATACAAAGTAAAGTTTATCAAGGGAAAGGGTTTAATAGCTCATACTAAAGATGACAAACTAGCCTTACATGGAGTAAGGAAATGAAACTTGTACATAGATGATCTCAATTCAGGAAGTGAAGATGTAATAAATTGTTTCTGCTCAACGGCTTCATCAGAAGAAAGCTGGCTATGGTACAAGAAACTCTCACATTTAAATTTCAAAACAATGAACTCTCTAATCAAAAGGGATTTGGTGAGAGGACTACCTCCGATAAAATTTACACATGAAGGGTTGTGTGAGGAATGTCAGAAAGGAAAGTCAAAGAAAGCAAGTCACAGAGGCACAAACACTATAGACATTAATGAACCACTAAAACTATTGCATATGGAATTATTTGGTCCAGTAAATATTATGTCAATGTCAAAGAAGAGATATGCCTTAGTGATTGTGGAAGACTACACTAAATATACATGGGTTTTATTCTTGCACTCTAAGGATGAAACTCCGTAGTTGGTGATTGATCAGGTCAAGTTGATTGAGTTAAATTCAAAGCTACTAGTCCGGGCAATAAGGTCAGACAATGGAGCATAATTCAAGAACGAAATTCTGAATGATTTTTGCTCAGACAAGGGAATAACAAGATAATACTCAGTGCCAAGAACTCCGAAACATAATGGAGTTATAGAAAGGAAGAATCTAACCCTGATTGAAGCTGCAAGAACTATGTTAAGAAAATCAAGGTTACCTATCTACTTTTAGGCTGAAGTAGTAAACACGACATTTTATACCAAGAATCGAACTCTAATCAATAAAGATCATATAAAGACACCCTATGAATTAATGACTGGCATGAAACCAACACTCAAGTACTTTCTTGTATTTGGTGCCAAATATTATGTGCTGAAAGATGGAGATGAACATCGTGGCAAGTTAGAGGCCAAGGCACCCGAAGCTATTTTTGTCGGTTATTCAAGAATAGCATATAGAGTGTACATAATTGATAGCACCAAGTGAAAGAAAGTGTCAATATTACGTTCGATGACACTAAACTCCCAAGTATCCAAACTTAAGATCTTTATGAGTCAATAAAATTTGATAATTATCTAAACTCACATTTTGATGATGAAGAAGAACCTGAGGCTGCAAAGGGACATGATAATGACAATAATGATGATAATGATCCAGGTAATAGCGGTGGAAATAATGGAAACACTGTAGATACTACTAATGGCAGTAGTGGATCAACAAGTCATCCTGGAAGCAACTCAGGGGGAGATGACGGATCTACTAGTAGAACACAACATCATAATGAATATAAAGGAGATTCATCAAGGTCAAACCTATCGAGGGAAAGGACATGGAGCAGAGATCATCCTTTTGAATTGATCATAGGTGATCCAGATGTTGGGGTTAGGACTAGGAGTGTAACTTCGAATGGAGATGCACTAACTGATCCAGATTGGGTTTTTGTGATGCAAGAAGAGCTCAATTAGTTTGAGAGACAAAAAGTATGGATACTGGTATCCAGGCTAAAAAATAGATTTATGATTGGCACCAAATGGGTATACATGAACCAATTAGACGGTGATGACATTGTTACAAGGAACAAGGCCAGACTGTTGGCAAAGGGTTATTCTCAGAAAGAGAGAATTGATTATGATGAGACCTATGCACCAGTTGCAAGACTTGTAGCCATCATAATATTTCTAGCATTCACAACACATTCCAATTTCAAAGTTTATCAAATATATGTGAAGAGTACCTTTCTGAATAGAGAGTTAGAAGAGAAAATATATATGGAGCAGCCCCCGGCTTTGGAAATTTAGATTTTGCTAATTTTATGTATTTCCTATTCAAAGCCCTCTATGGACTCATGCAAGCACCAATGACATGGTATGACACTCTCTATGAGTTTTTACTTGAAAAAAGTTTTATTAGAGGTATCATAGATAAAACTCTCTTTTATAAATTGCATGATAAAGATATGATATTTCCAAGTTTATGGTGACAATATTATATTTGGTTCTACTAATGAAAACATATGCAAGAGATTTGCTAAGTTAATGCAGAGTAGGTATGCGATGAACATGATGGGTGAACTGTCATTCTTCCTTGGACTGCAAGTCAAGCAAAAGGAAGATGGGATTTTTAATTGCCAATCAAAGTATATAAGTGATCTCGTGAGAAAATATAGTCTAGAGGCAAAAATCCCAATGTCAACGGCCACCAAGCTTGACAAAGATGAAACTGGTAAAAAGGTTGATATCACAAGCTACCGAGGTATGATGGGCTCATTATTATATTTAACTGCAAGTAGACCTAATATAATGTTTGCAACATGCTTATGTGCGCAATTTCAGTCTGATCCTAAGGAATCTCATCTTATAGCCGTTAAACAAATTTTTAGATATATAAAGGGTACACTAAATCTTGGAATTTGGTACCCTAAAGATACAGGTTTTGAAATAATATACTGTCAGTTTCTAAGACGTCGATTGATCTCTTAGTATAATAAGAAACAGCACTCAGTGTCTACCTCGACAGCCGAAGCAGAATATATTGTGACAGGTAGCTGTTGTGCACAGATCTTGTGGATAAGGAATCAACTAAATGACTATGGACTTGGGTTGAATAAAATTTCAATATTTTGTGATAACACAATTTTTATAGCTATCTCCAACAATCCTATACAACACTCTCGAACCAAGCACATTGACATAATATATCATTTTATTCGAGAGCATGTCATGAACGGAATTGTGGTGTTATATTTTGTACCCACAGAAGATCAAATTCCTGACATCTTCACGAAACTACTTGATGAATCCACTTTCTTAAGTTGGTTAGTGAATTGGGGATGTTAAATAATGGTTAATGTTTTTGTGGTTGCTAGGAATTGATTTGAGTTCATAGATATTAAATATTAATATTTAAAGAATTTCTGTGGTTCGAATCAACAGTATCTTATGACATATGAATATTTGGATAAATTATCTTGAGAATAAATTAATACTCTTAATAGATAATTATTTCAAGTATAGCATAAGTACTTATTTTTTTTATTTTTGTTTACTATTATATTTCAAATATTTCAATCTTTTATAAGCATTAATATGTAAATTAGTGTATTATTCTTTTAAAATTATTATTGCATGTTAATATTTAAAATATTATTATTAATTAATCTAAAATTTGAATAAATTTTTCATTATTTTATTTCGAATTTTGAAATAATTAATAATATATATATATTTGTTTACTATTTTATATTTATTAATATAGTTTTAGTTTTTTTCTTCCTTCACGTATTTTGGTTTTATAAATCTGTATGACATTTGTTTTTAATTAAAATTCGGCATGACCTTTAAAAAGTTATACCGAGTTTTCTTTTAAATAGTCACACTGATTATTTTTCAAAATGTAATACCGAGCTTTTGTTTAAAGAGTATTACTGGTTTTCTTTAAAAAAAAGGTCATATAGACTACTTTTGTTAAAATTCATACCGACTTTATTGATTAAAAAGTCATACAGATTATTTTCTTTTGCTTTTATTAAAAATCATATCAGTTTTTACGCATATATACATATATACACACACGAATATACAGATCTTGCTAAGACTTTTGAAAACCGATTAAAATACCCTTCGAATTTGATCTCCTACAAGTGCTCAGTTGCTTAATCTCATATTTACAAGGTATAATTGCTTGCTGGTTTCTTAAAAATTGAACTTACAAGTCAAATTACTACTGATATTTTTTCAAGCTTGATCGAACGATTTGGGTAGATAAGAGGACTGAGTTTGATTGGTTGATTAACTGATTAAAGGACTGTATAAGAAGTGGTTGTGTGTTTAATATCGATTTGGGGAGTTATTTGCCTAGGGTTTCAATTTTATTGAGTAATTTTCGAATTACTGAGCTTTAATTTCGAATTTGGTGTTAATTTGGATTAACTGGTGTTTTTTATTTTTTTAATCTTAAAATTTAATTTTAACAGAATTAAAATGGCTGGAGTTTGTGAGATTGTGAAGAATAATTTTGTAGGTTATTTTAACCCAATGAATTGTTGAGTAGAGAGGTTTCGGCACTGGATAATATTTATGAATGAACATTCATTAGTCAAAACTACAACTATAATGGATGCCCCGTTACAAGTTGATGCATTACAGGCATGGTACACCTCAGCAAGGAATAAGACAATTGTAGCTAGAGTACAGTTTTCTTTCACCAATGGAGAAAATGAATACATGGTGACTGAAGAAGATGTGAACAGAATCCTCAGATTCCCAACTGAGAATCATGTTGACTCACCAACTTCACTAGAAATAACTAAGTTTTTCCAAGCTATTTTGTATCAGGATGAAATAAATCTCGTTAGAATGTCTAAAGAAAAGTTAATCGGTGAATGGGATTATTTTTTCGATACACTGGCCAAAGTGTTTTCACCAATAATGAAGAGCAACTTCAACAATATCTCTTCTCTTCTACAAATAATTGGCTATTCTGTGGCCCACAATAGGAGAATTAATTTTGAGAAGTTGTTGTTGATTGAAATAATCATGAAGATAGGAACGCCTGAAAGCATGGAACATAATGTGTCATGTTACTATCCAAGATTCTTTATTCTGTTTATGAATGATGTACTTAGAAATAAGGATAAGACATTGTTCCAGAATAGCCCTGTGGAAGCATCTCCAACATCTCAGGAAAATTTGTTCAAAAGGCTAAGAAACTAGAACAAATACCCAGGGGTACCAATTGTGAGGACTCAATATATGGCTGAGATCTTCAATCAGATTGCAAATCCTTCACAAGCTCAACATCATCAGCAAGAGCTAGAGCTAGTTCAAGATCAAGTGCCCCTGGAAGTTGAACATCCTCAGCAGTTACTACTTGAAGTTGCTCATCTTGCAGAATAAGAGGCACAAGTTGAAGGGTTTCGAGACACAAATGCAGAGGAATAAATGCGAAAATAAATACAAAAATGAAACCCAAACGCATGATCGATATGAAACATGATATTTAAATCAGAGATAAAGAACAAATACCTTAAAGCTTTAANACCCTCCGCAGGATCCATGCGAAAACAAAAGATTTAATTCGGAGATAAAGAATAAATACCTTTAGAAGCTTTAACAGTTCATTAATGGAAGATTAATGGAGGTCCAAAGCTTGTTTAATCACCACGTATCCCGCTCTCGCGATCTACGCTCTACGGTATCCACACGAACACCTTTCATGAAGGATTGATGTGTACTAGCACCTGAAAACTGCTTCTCTCTCTCTCTCTCTATCTTCCTCTTTTCTCAAAATGGCTAGGATTTTAGAAAAATATGTGTCTTATTAAATCAACCCATAATGAGATTATAAAGAGAGAGGAATAAGTTTTCTAATTATAATCCAATTATAATTAATACTAATCCAAAATTCTAAATTATTTAATTAAGTCTCACTTAATTAATTAATTATTAATTTTGGAATTAGTTTAAGTAATTCATTTATTCTATTTATATAATTAATTAAGTCATACTTAGTTAATATCATAAATAAAATAAATTACTTATTTAATTTAAATTATTTCTCCTTCAGACATCTCCTTCAAGCGTTCTTTGTGTGTGACCCTGTAGGTTATTATTACGTTGGCAACAATTTTAATATCTAATTAAAATTGTAAACAATGAGCGGCATATAGTAATACATCATTGCTACCCAAGTAATAATAATAAAATCAGTGATTTGATTAAGTCTTTCATGAATAAAGTTCCATGTAACATAATCTCTTTAACCTTATATTATAGATCAAACTCGAGGCATGTTTCGTGTCATCCTCTTCAACGTTTAATCCAGGTTTTCTTGATCAATGAGTAGACTATTAAACAAATCAATATTTGAGCACGACCATGCATTTTATAGTCTCACGTAATCAAGAGGCCAATATATCACTCCTAAATAGGAATGTTAAATCCTTTATCTATCATTCATATTTCTGATACGATTCATAGTATATCGAATGTCCACATTTATCATCACCCAGTTAAAGGTAACTTTTGTAATCAAAGTGTATTAATTCTCGTATACAAATATAATGATTTCAAGTCATAGGATTATTACATCATTATCACAGTGAGAATTTCTTATGACACTTATTAACATGTAGAATCNTTTTAATGTAATCAAAGTATATTAATTCTCGTATAGAAATATAATGATTTCAGGTCTAAGGATCATTACACCATTATCACAGTGAGAATTACTTATGACACTTACTTAACATGTAGAATCTCACGGCGGGTCATTCCAGTGCCATGCATTGATACATGCACTTATGTTCTTGACTTTAGTATCACCATACATATGACCAGTGAGATGTGGTCATCTGTCAACAAACATACTAGTCTTATTACATTATTATTGTTCTTAAATAATAATACTCAACTAAGCAATTTTAGGAATAAAATACTATTCATATAATCTCATTTTTAAGTCAC
>QRFB01004105.1:356-17773 GCA_008931105.1 Oenanthe javanica | reverse complement strand
GAATAAGATACTATTCATATAATCTCATTTTTAAGTCACATACTTAAAGATATATAATACGTATCAAAATTCCAAGGACATTTATTATGCTTTCAATTTATTACGCAGTAAATGAAACATAATAAATAAATCATAATAAATAAATAATAATCTATAAAATACAATCCTTAATAATAAAATATTTTCCTTAAAATATAAAAGTAATTGTCTCTAGGACACAATTACTAACACATGTAACTCAGGTAATATCTCAAACGTTTGTGTCTAATTTCTTACCTTTAAATATATCTGTCGCAGACTATGATTGTGGTCTTGCACTTCAGGATATCGGCTATAGACCTGAAAACACAAAGGTTCAATCCCAAGCTGAAATAGAGCCATAAACAGTTTCTTCTTCATCAACTTCTTTGAGTCATCTCAGAAAAAGAAACAAACCTACTAGAAAAATAAGAGGAAGAAGTCAAGGTAGTTCTATGAGTGAACCTGCAGCTCTGCCTCCACCTCATAAAAGATCAAGAATTGAACCTGAGACAACTGTAGCCCCATCCTTATCCTCTCAATGGGATTTGGATTTTGACATGGCAATTCAACAATCTCTGGATTCATTCTATCAAGAGGATGAATCTATTGAAATTCTCCATTCGGCCGCGATAACTTGTGAAGAGTCAAGCACACTGCTAGCACTCACTCTAGCTGGACCTCCCTGTTAAGTACTGAAAGTATCGTAGAAGGGGGGTTGAATACGATATTCACTAGATTAAAAAATTCCTTCAAAATCATTTACAGATAAATAATTTTGAGTTCGGTTAGTGAGATCGAATTCATGAGGTGAATAGTGTTTAGGAGGCAGGCTTACTAATTTTCTATTTTTATGAATAAATAATAAAGTTCTAGAAAATTAGCAAGTAATTAAACGAGACAAGTTTCGGAGAATATATCTTTTGTATATAAACCTGGATGGGTGCTACACCCAGTTTTTATGAACCAGTTTCTGATGAACAAATTATTTTTTCGCTACAACAAAGAGATATGACTGATTCCTATTATAAACTATAGATCTGTGAATGTACAAAAAGAAATCAATCTAACAGAGAGTGATTTATAATAGACCTATATTTTTGCAACATAATGAACCGGCTAGATTATAAAAATCCGGTGAAGAAGGTATGTGTATAACTTTGTATCTCTTCTTCTCCGGCTTCTGTCTCTCTCTGTATCTCTTTGCGTCTGTGTGTATTCTCACTCACACATACATCCTTTCCTTGTCAAATGAATTGGATTCATTTGTTTATATAATATAGGCTTTACAATAATTGAACATCTTTCTAAGTATCGACAACTTCTCCCCTGTGTGTTGACTTGAGTTGATTTTGAGAATCCTGTGGATATTTTCTAAGTGTCGAATATTGCTTCCATGTATTAGTACTTAGAAAATAATCCATCCTTTAAGGATAAAGGACGTGTCGAATTAGTCAAATTGAAGTAGCTTAGACACATGTGTCGATTTTTTTCTCCCTGTATAGCTCATGTGTCGACTTTACACTCCATGTAAAGTTATGTGTCGATTTTTCTTCTCCATGGAAGCTCATGTGTCTAGTTCTTCACTATGTTTCCATGACTTAAAATATTTTCAAACCTTATGAGCTATGTGTCAAGTTTTCTTGCCTTGTATGGCTATGTGTCTAATTTCTTCACCATGTATACATGACTTAGAATATTTTACACACTTTAAGAGCTATGTGTCTAATTCTTCATCATGTATGCATGACTTAAAATATTTTTCACACCTTAAGAGCTATGTGTCGACTTTTCTTGCCTTGTATGGCTATGTGTCTAATTTTTTCACCATGTATACATGACTCATAATATTTTTCACACTGTAAGAGCTATGTGTCTAATTCTTAACCATGTATGCATGACTTAGAATATTTTCCCCACTTCAATGCATATACTTAGACTTCCTGTTGATTCTTCTTGTACAATAAACATGTTGACCAATTCCTTTGTGTTGACACCTAGTGCACTAGTCTGTTCACTAGTGACTAACACTGTATTAATCTTCATATTCTCAATTAAATCAAATGACAGGAATGATGCAGTTCTTTATTGCTTCGAACACTGATTATAAATAAATACTGTACTTTCACTAGAATATTTTCTGGTATTTAGACAATGTCTTTATTACTACTACAATCTGGAATACTTCATTCTTTATTCTTCACTGATGCTTGAACATATAAATAAACTTCTTTCAGTGAGTATAACTTCAAAACTACATCTGTCTTCTTTAACCCTTGTATTTACCCTGTCTTCAATTCTTCTAAATTCTTATGCTTCAAACACTGTATATCTTCAATCAATACATTTACACAGAAATCTTCTAGTGGCACTTCTATATTGAATCTTTACTACTTCTGAAACCCCGAAAGTCTTTAACCATTATTTTTCATTGAGGCATGAACATATTCATGAACTTCTTTCAGTGACCTGTAGTAGACTTCAAAACTTCTTCTAATGTCTTGATTCACTGTATTTGCCTCATTTTCATTTCTTCCTGATTTCTGTGTAGGCTTGACATTATTTACTTATCATGTTCTAGTGTTGAGTTATTACGATTACTATTCATACAACTTCCTAATCTCACCAACAATCTTCCCCTATTTGATTGTTAAACTTAGAAAACAAATATCATAGAGAGGAGAACTCAACTAACAACTAGAAAAAGTAATCATCCGAGACTTGTAAATAATGTTACTAGTTTTTTTGGATCAAATTCTGCATTTCCAGATTTCTTGAGTAACTGAAATGAAAGATGTTTTTTCCTCTAGCACTGAAATGATATTCATGTACTATCATCTTCATTTCTATCTGTTTGAGATCTCTCTGCTTTAAAATCCTTCATAGTTTGAACTTAAAAAACTTATCATGAACAGAGCTTCATAAGAATCAAGATTCCTGGGAACATCTTTAATAAAAATATAGAACATAGCTCAAGTAATGTTCTCCCCCTGAGAATGTGATTCTTCTCCTTTTTCTTCTTCTCCATTTAGATGAACAATGGAAGTGTCAATCCTTTTCTGTATTTCCCAATTGGATGGTGAATCCTCTAATGACAACTCCTTTCAAGTATAAGATACAGTTTCTTGATTCTCCCATAATCTGTTGTTTCCCATAAGGATCAGAAGATAAGATTTTCTTCTTTTTCTTGTCTAAATTCTCCCCCTAACGATATTAAATTCTGCCCTAAAGATATGAATATAAGACTTTCTCATTTTTCTTATATATTAAATTCTCCCCCTTAGTTGAAGAATCCTCCAATGGACCATAAATTTCTCATGGCTTGTCTTTCAAAGAAGGTTCTCGTATGTCATTGATTGGGAAAACATAGTAGTTTTTCTTTCAAAGGTATCAAGTAGCAAGGGTAAGTGTTTGGTCTAAGGTTTCTTCACTTCGACTACGTTCTGTTTATGTTTACACTTAAGTGTCGAGCACTTAGAAGTGTTTCACTCTTTCTCTCCCTATATCTCACTCAAGTGTATCTCTCCCTCATTTTCACTTAAGTGTTTCTCTCCCTTACTTTCGTTTAAGTGTTTCTCTCCCTCACTTTCACTTTGCATTCCAAATATAGCCTTTTGTACCTGTAAGTGAAATCCGTCAATTCATATATTTTCTCATCACCTGATTCATCAGAATGAACTAAATCACTATCAAGTGGAGAATTGCCTCGTAGAGTTGTTCTTTATCTATCATGCATAAGCACTGTCTCAGCACAAGACTCAATAGTTTTTGTTAAATCACAGTCTAGTGGAGCCTCACCTCTTTGAGATGGGTTATCCCAAGATCTTAAATCTCTTAAAAAATCCTGCCTTGTTCTATCAAGGGGTTCCCTCACACCTTCTTTGTAAACGGGAGGTGGACATTCCTTTTCAGAATCTGGAAATGTTCCTTCCAGGAGGGGCGACGTAGTAGGCAATGTAATGAAAGACAATTTAGAGCCTACGCTTCCCTCGTAACCCGGTGACGGGAATTTTGTATGAAATACCCTACTTGACTCTTCCAAAGAATTCTTACCAAGTAGTTGCTTCTCAAGTCCAAATAAATCTAAACAAGAGATCTCCCTTTCAGGATGCAGAAGATTAACTTCTGTTTGAGGTAGATACCTTGGACAATGTAATGTATGGAAACTTAGAGTCCATATCTCCTCTGAATGCCTATACCTCTCACTGTGCATGCCTTGCAATATGTTCCTAGAATTTAAATGTTTAGGCTTACCATCAGTGTGAGTGCGAGTGGTGTGCTTGACTCATTACAAGATGCTCTGGATGACGAGTGAATTTCAATGGACTCACCTTTTAGAGAGAATGATTTCAGAGATAGTTTAATTGCCTTTTCAGCTCTGCATCCTTTTGAGAAGATGCAGATGAACTTACAGTTATCTCATTTTATATACTACTTTTCTTCTCTAGAGGTATGTAAAGCATAATGTAACGTAATATGTAATAGTGATAACGATAACTCAACAATGAAACAAAAACAGTCAAATAATACTAATATACAACACATGAATCTAGAAGGACATGTAAACAGGAATCATACATACATCATTGCAGAGCAATCAAGATGAAAGGCTTACTGAACGTCAATGAGAGAAGTTCATTAATATGTTCAGGCCTCAGCAACAAATAAGAGTTGAGAAGATTTCATATTAAAGACAGTGTAATGATTTGAGTGTAAATGTCAAAGGGTTTCAATGATCAGAAGCATGGCAACAGTCCAAGGTAATCAGCTGGAACAAAATAGAAATCAAGGGAATTTAATTCAGTGTTAGTCGTTTGTGAACCAGATCAGTGCACTAAGCATCAGCACAACAAGAAAAGAATTGTCCTGATATATCAGAAGAAATTCAGTTGAACAAGGCAGAAGTGTGAAAGCCAAGCGGTAAATACTTCAAGTATTTCAAGAATATTGTTGAGTGAAGTTTTACTATATTTGGTGGTTCATATACTCTTGAAGTAATGGAGACGCTCAAGGAAACAAGTATTTAGTACTATGTGACGCCTACACACTGCATCTATAGTGTAGGCGTAACAAATATCATTTCCAGGCGCAAGGAAAGTTTATGACAAGAATTCAAGGTGTAAGAAAGTTTCCTAAGTGCTTAGTGGAGCCTACACAAAGTGGACAATGTACATGCGCAACATATATGCTTCAAGGTGCAAGAAAACAAACTCATAAGATTTTAAGGGACTTGTGGCGCCTATACTAGGCATACACAGTAGAGGTGCCACATACACTTTGTGTAGGCGTCACAAAAGTTTCCTAAGTACTCTACCTTGGCACACATACACTTTGTGTGTGCCACATACACTTTGTCTACTTTGTGTAGAGGCATCATAAGTTTCCTAAGTACTCTACCTTGGCACACCAAAAGTTATGAGGTGCAACAAAACCATTCTATGGCGCCTACACACTGCAGTCACTCTTCAAGGCGCAACAAAGGACTTGAACAATTGTTGGAAAATCAATTCACTCGATCTCCAAAAATCTACACAAATATATATGGGTTCAATTCGAAAGAATCAGTGTGCATTGTCTTCAGTAAACACATAAAAACTTACGGGAGCTCCATTAAAGCCTAGCATTAAACACACACCTATATTGTTATTTTAATATTGATTGAACCCACAGAAGCTAATCTCTTGATTAGAAGTGTAGCACCTCAGGGATTTAATAATATATCTTTATTTCCCCGAATCGTTGTGTTTCATTTATTATCATTTTTATATCTCAAGAACACAAACACTTAATCTGTAATTAAACGAAAATCTACCAACATCATATTCAACCCCTCCTTCTATGATGATTTAGGACCTAATAATTGGTATCAGAGCTTGTTGATTGAATTTACAAATCAAGATGCAAAAAAAGTTTTACGAAAAAGTGCAATTTTAGATCTAGAAAAATTTATATTGAAATTTCTTTATTTTTAAAGAAAATTGAATTTCGAATTTTTTAAAGATTTTAAATCCACTAATTTTAAAAATCTATCAATCATCAAGAATTCGAACTAAAATTTTATTCCATGAAATTTAATTTTTATTCGAATTAATTTCAGTTTTTAAGAAATTAGTTACTTCTTGAGATTTAAAATTCTTCACAACCATAAGTACCCAAAAACTTAGTAGCATCAAAATCTCAGCCTTTGATAAAAATGAATACAGTTTATGGAAGAAGAAGATGTCGACTTTCATCAAATCAGCTAATTCTCAATACATGGGAATTTTAGAAAATGAACCCCATGTCTTCAGAAGCTAACACCAGAAACAGTTTCAGATGACGGTGAACGGATTCCTCAAGGATTTACCCCAAAGGAGCCTTCAGAGTACACTAACACTGATAAAGATAGAGTTGCATGGGATAATCATCTTTAATGTATCCTAATTGATTCTCTGGACACTACAATGCTGAATCAAGTGATTAATTGAACTAGTGCCAAACAGATGTGGGATACGATTGATCTGATAATGGAAGCTTTCAAGTCACTAACTGGAGAAAGTATCACTCAAGTTTTTGAGAGATACAATAAATTGTTGAATGACTTGTTACTCCACGGAAAGGCCTACTCACGTAGGGAGATCAACAGAAAATTTATGTTGACAGTGTCAGCGCATCTTGAACACAAAATCTCTGCCATCAGAGAAAGAAGTTACATAAATGAAATGTCCATTGAAATTTTATATGGAAAGCTCAAAACTCATGAAATGGAGCAAGATCAAAGACACATCATTTATGGTTTAGGAACAGTGGACAGTAAGAATACAACACTGTTGAAAACTATAGCACTTGTAGCCAAAGATTTTGCTGTCACAAAGACCAGCACAGTGAAGTCTGTAGTTGAGAAAGAAGAAATTATGGAAGCTGGATTTACAGAAAATACTGAACCAAGTGATGAACATGACTTCTACTCAATGGAAGAACTTGAACCATTAGAAAATAAAACAATGGCCTATATGGCAGGGAAGTTCAAAAACCTCAGGTTTAGAAGGAACCCTAAGTACAAATTCAAGAGTAACACCAATTACAGTGGTTCCAGCTTCAGAAACAACAACTGAGGTGGTTTGTCTTCAGGATCTTACAGCAAAGGTGGTTATAAGATGGGAATGGTAGACTGCAGTAAGTTCAAGTGCTATAACTCTGATGAACTCGGACATTTTGCTACAGAATGCCGGAAGCCTAAGCAAGGAAATGAAAGAAAGGAGTCGTATGACGAACTCAAGCAAAAGTATGATGCACTTTGAAGAAGCATCAAGGTAGAGCTTATATAGCCTAGGGAAAGAGCTGGGATGATTTAGACAACGATGAAGCAGAGACTTATGGAAATGTTGCTCTAATGGCAGACTCTTCAGATGCATCACCTCAGTCATCGAAGGTATCATTTCTTTCCGCGGTCGACATGTCTAATTCTGATTATAAGAAAACTGTCAAAGATCTAAGCATAGAAATGTTTAACATTCACACAAGCATGCTAACATCTGAAGAAGAAAATGCTAAATTAGTTCTAAAGAATAAAATGCTAGAAGCTAGAAATGAAGAACTAGAGCTTGCATGTGTTAACTTAGAAGATCTGAAACAGAAGATAGAATATCTACAGAATAGAGAAAAATGCAACTAAGAAATAGAAACTGCACTTAGGAATAAAATTTCTGAGTTAGAGTTAAAACTCCAGGCTTATAAGAAATCTATTAATCTTGTTAAGGAGGCAATAGATAAACAAGTCATAGGTCAAAAAACTGGAATATGATTTGACTATGATAATAAGGCAGGAAAGAGACATGAGGAATCAATTGCTGAGGAAAGTTCTGTGAAGAAAGACATTCCACATGTATTAAAAAATGTCCCTAAGCCCCTATACAAGAAGTTTTTCATCGAACCCTTAGATGAAGAGCAGATCTTAATGAAATAAGAAATCCTTGCTGAGGATCAAAAGAAAGAGGAGGAAGATAAACAAAAGATGTGTTAGGTCCAAATGTGTTGTAGAGGGGGGGGTGAATACAACTTTTCGAATTAATGAAGCAATAAATACTATGTAATAAATGAACACAATGATTCAAGGAATATATGTCTTATATATAACTTGAAAGGGTTGCTACAACATTCATTACAATAGTACAACAGAAGTAAAGGGGGTAGTAAATGATACTAAGCTCTGTGAATAATCTCTCTCTCTTTTACAAGTGTTTTTCTTAATATTGCTCTTTTTTTAAAACATTACACAAGTACTTCTATTTATATTACTTGTAATCTATGACTTGTAGTCTTCAAAAGATAAGATATGAGTGGCCCAATGTTGTCCACGTAAATCTTATCTTTCCTTGAAAGCTTGGAAATCAGCCAACTAGATGATACCATGTGTCATGTTGAAACTGTCTTTTATGTAGAACTTCTACATAGAAATTTCTACTTGCTCTATCTCAAAATCTAAGTAGAACTTCTACATAGGAATTTCTACTTAAGTTCTATCTCGAAATTTAAGTAGAACTTCTACATAGGAATTTCTACATAGGAAATTCGATATAGCTTCCTTCCTTGTGTACTTAGAGAATATTTCCACCTCCAGAATTTCTACTTGGCTCTAAGTAGAAACTTATCTAGAATTTCTAGATAGGAATTTCTACATAGGTTCCCTAGTAAGTACTTAGAGAAATTCTGGGCTTCAACTTGAAACTTCAATTCAACATCTTGAACTTGTGATTTCTTCTTGTCTTCTATTTTCTTCAACAAGCTCTTGAACTTGGAACTCTACTACTGACATGAACTTGCTACCAATGTCCTGACACNATATTCTTCAACAAGCTCTTGAACATGGATCTCTACTACTGACATAAACTTGCTATCAATGTCCTGACACTTGATGCAACGGTCTGGTTCATAAGTGACTAGTCTTGATAGGGTTCTTCTTTCTGAATAGATTACCATATTCAATTAGTAATGTTGCTTTCCTGTTTCTTCACTTGAAATCAATTAGCCTTATTGATACTGATAGTTATGATCTTAATTTCTTCTTTGATTGATCATAATTAACATGATGAATTGTATCAATTACCTTGTCTTCATTTTGTATTGATTTACTTGTGACTTCTTGTTCTTGAGTGTCTTCCGGTTAAGTATCTTTTCTTTAGTTGAGTTACATAAGTTACAGTGTTACAAGTTTAGACACTCTGCCTTTCAAGATGCCTAAGAAATCTGTAAAAATTGAAGAACCTAAGAAACAGATTAAAACTGAAATAGGCAACAAAGATGAAAAGAACAAAGCTAACAGAAATGGAAAGATATGTGGTAATAAGAAAAATGATTATGCCTATTCTCCCAAAACTATTAGAAAAGTTTTTAACAATTATAATTCTACTGGTCATCTTACGCATGCATGCAAAAAGATAAAAGTTGTAAAAACAGAAAATTCTAATATGCCTGCCATGCCTGCCATGTCTATCCCTCATCAACCATGTGGTAAAGTAGGATGCATTCCATGTGCTTTCAACATCATGTCTGCATACATAAACATGATGAATGCATCATCTAGTACTTGCATTAATACAGATGTGAACATGAATAGAAAGCATGTTAGGGCAAAGACTGCTAGTCCTCCTAAGTCTATGAAGGAAGCCCCTGTCCCTAAGCCTAAAGACACCCATGTCAAGGCTAAACAAAGGGCAAGGGCACAGTCAATGAAAAAGAAAATGACCAGAAAATTTCTATAGCTAAATCTGTTTACTTATCTAAGCTTCTTGGACCCAATCAAATTTGGGTGCCAAAGAAGAAGTAATCAATCCGTGGTTGCAGGGCATAGCAAAGAACAAGTGTGTCATGTGGATTCTTGATAGCGACTGTTCTAGGCATATATATTGTGATAAAGCCTTGCTATCAGATGTGATTGAGAAAGCTGGCCCGATAGTGACCTTTGGAGATAACAACAAGGGATTCACAATGGGATATGGAAATCTGGAAATTGGAAATATTATCAAAGAAAATATATCTATTATGGATGGATTAAATAACAACCTTCTAAGTATCAGTCAGTTCACTGACAAGGCCTACAAAGAAACTTTCGAAAAGGAAAAATGTGCAATCCAAAACAGGAAAGATGTTAAGCTTGCTCTTCAAGGAGTGAGAAAGGGGAATCTCTTTCTGGCTGACTTATATTCTGCAAGAAAAGGCGAAGTTCAATGTTTTTACAGCATAGCTTCAACAGAGGACAGTTGGTTATGGCATAAGAAATTTTCACTTCTGAACTTTAAGGCAATGAACTCTTTAGTTAAGAGGGAATTGGTTAGAGGTTTACCTGAGCTGGAATTCTGTCAAGAAGGTTTATGTGAAGCATGTGAAAAGGGGAAGTCAAATAAAGTATATCACCAAAGCAAAGATTCATCAGACATTACTAAACCAGTGCAACTTCTGTATATGGATTTATTTGGTCTAGTATGAGCCCTGCAGCTTGAGTTTGTAGTGAATAATTGAAGAGGTAGTTGTATAGATTTGTTACTGCATCTTGTGCAGAGAGATGTAGCTCCTCCTCCATGCTCTTCTTTAAGGCCTCATAAGTAGAAAGAAGATCCAAGACATGTTGTTGTGTCTTGAAGGATTCTGGATCTTCAAGTGATTCAACTAAAGGATATAAGAAGATAAGCACCTCATCAGTTGGAGTAATGATTGAGTCAACAAGACATGAGGTTGCTTCCTTTGGCATTCCTTCCCAAAATGTCTCATGATCAGAGTTTGAAGGCAGTCTAGACTCTGACTCAACATTAGACTCTGATTTAGGAACTTTTTGTTATTCAGAGTTTGGCTATGCAGGAGCCTTGGGAGCATCTGTTTCCTATAAAACAGAGTTATTGGTAACAATAGGCTTGTGTGTGTGTGCATAATGTCTTATTCAACCTCTTATATTTCTTAGCAAAAGATTTCTCAGGAGACTCAATTTGAGAATCCTGAGGTGCATCCCTAGGTTTTCAGAGTCTATAGCCTTTTGAGAGTCTACAGACTTGGCTTCAAGGTTAGACTCAGGTGCATCATGACCTTCTTTTAATAAAAAAAGTCCTTCAATAACCCGCTTCTCTAGTGGCTTGAGCTCCTTATCACTTTGCTCATCTACAAGCCTGATTTGTATCAATCTCCTTATTTTTACAACTGGTGCCTATTGAGAGACACCAGAAGTTGGTTTCCTGGATTCTGGTTTCTTGGATTGTTTTGTGGGAGGGGATTTGGCTACTTGGGTAGGTGCAGGGGGACTCTTCATTACATATTATCGCACCATTTCACCTCCAAAGAAAGAAGCAATATAGATAGAAGGTTTGTAGGCTAAGAGTTTTACCTGCATTACTTATGGATACACCATGGCAGGCAGACTCTTTTTCTTGATGTAAGAGAATAGCCTTCTTTACTGCTTGTATGCCTACACACAACAATCATCTGCCAACCTAGATGACATGTTAGGAATGAAGTGGTTCAAGAGAAGCATAAAAAATCTATGATAATAGACTTTCTTTCTTCCCTCTTGCACATTGTTCTATTTTGCTCCCATTTGAGTGAGCAATATATCACCAATGTTGATCACCTTATCAAATAAGAGACTATGGCCTATCTGGTATGTAATGAAAGTAATAGCATCAAAACCACTAAATTTACCAGTAAAACATTTAGCAATTTGATCAAAAAAGAAGGACCATTATTTCCTTAAGTAAGGCCTAGTTAACTTATTCATGTTATCTAAACTAGCAGAATAACCTAGTGACTTAAGAATTCTTTTGATTTCATCATCATAAACAGTTTTATCAAAAGGTTGTTTAACAGGTAGCTTAAACACAGAGTTAATCACATCAACAATAACATCAAAAGTAGTAGAGCCAAAGGTGAACATTATTTTACCTGGTTGATCCTGAGTTGGATCAACGACCTTTTCCAGAGCTCCATGCTTGAGAGATTGCATCCATGTGAATGACAGGAGATGCCTTCAACACATAGCTGAGCTCACTTTGCTCAAGAAAATCCATCACTGTGTAGTAGTCGGCGTCTATATTCTTCTTCTCTCATAGGCTACAACGTGGTTCATTGTCATGAATTCAAAATTACCAAAAGTGAATGCAATAGCCTTAGTTTCCCTCATGACAGTGGATTGAGCAACCATTGAAGTTTTTGAGTTGAGAAAGATGAAAATTCTTGAAGAAATAGGATAGGGTTCTTGAGAAAGTTTTGAGAGTATTTTTACCTTAGAAAATAGATTGCAATAAACAAGTGAGTTAAGTGTATGTAAAATTGGTATTCTGTTAAACTTGCATACAATACACATAAGCCTACATCCTGTAACCAATAAAAAGTCATTGTTACCGCCTATTTCAAGTCATTTGAACGGTTCAAAAATAATCACAGTCTGCAGGCGCAAATTCTAACCGTTTTAGAGTCTAATAGTCATGGCCTTCAGTGTCTACAGACTGTGAGAGTCTATAGACCCGTCAGAGTCTAGAAATTAGACTCTGTCAAGATATAGTTCTTCAAGAATTTTGCAATAATAAATTATAGTATGAAAAACCAGGGACTAAAATTCTGATAGAGTTTTGCTTTTCATACCATACTCTACGTTCTTGCTTCAATCTATACAGTACCTTGTCTAACTTGTAAACATGATCATGAAATTTTGGATCAACAAATCCTGGTGGTTTATCCACATAGACTTCTTCTTCCAATTTTCCATTCAAGAAGGCACTTTTCACATCCATTTGATAGACTTTGAATTTTGAATGAGCTTCAAATGCAAGAAACATTCTGATGGTTTCCAATCTTGCTACTAGTGCAAAGGTTTCATCATAGTCAATTCCTTCCTCTTGTGAGTATCTTTTTACAACTAGCCTTGCCTTGTTTCTTACCACGATTCATTTCTCATCAAATTTGTTTCTGAACACCCATTTGGCACCAACAATTGACCTATTTCTAGGTCTTGGAACAAGCTTTCATACCTTATTTCTTTCAAATTCATTCAATTCTTCTTGCATTGTAATAATCCAATCAGGGTCTTGCAAAGCTTCCTCAATTTTCTTTGGTTCATTCTTTGAAAGAAAATAACTGTACAGGCATGTTTTTCCAGTTGCACAAGTAGAAGAGGGGGTTGAACACTTGTGTGCCTTTTCGTGCCCGATTAAAATCTACTCAGTTTGAATTAAAGATTTGAATAAAGAATAAAGATTAAACACAAAGATATGAATGAAAACTGTTTGTATTATTGATGTGTAAATACAAAATCTCTTAAGGTGTACACAACCCCTAGCAGCTTCTCTGTGTTTCTCACAGCAACTCTCTCTATCTCTATGCTCTTAAAAACTTCGAATTATTTTACACTTTTCAATTAGGTTACATAGAATGTTTATATAGAGAGCTGCCTATTAACAATAATAGAAAATCAAATTACAATAGAAATATAATTCATAATCATTAGCTGACAGTTTCCTTCCTTCTCATAGCATATCTGCAATATTTTTGGCTTTATCTTCGAAGACTTCCCTTTTTTGTAATCATCTTCCAAATTCAGCTTTGACTTCATTGACTCTAAAATCTTCAGACTCTGCTAGACTATAGACTCTGATGGATTATAGACTCTAATCATTTATAGACTCTGACAGATTGTAGACTCCGATAGTCTATAGACTCTGATCATCTCCCAGACTCTGATCTCCATCTAAACTCTGATTTCACTTTCTACAGAAAATCTTCTAAGTACAAGAATGTTGACTAACTAGACTCTGATTATAAAATTTCAGAGACTAGAAAGACTTATTACAAATGAGCTATGTTAAGTCCTGTTCTAGAATTTTGTACATCATCAAATGAATATATTCCTAACAATCTCACCCTATTTATGCTTTATAAAAGGTAATCATAAATCAAAGTTTGATGATGTCAAAACTAAAGAATGAAACAATTAATCTAGAACAATAGATCTTTATAAGGAAAAAGAATTACTTCTTACTTAATCTTCTCAAAGGCTGGATTATTCTTCGAAAATGAATTCAGCATATTTTCCTCCACAATGGCAAGAGCTTCACCAACATACTTCTTTAATTTCTTCATTTGAACATCTAATTTGACAATAAGCTGATCTCAGATCATTTACACTGCTTTCTTGTTCTTTCAAATCTTTCAACATCAGAACACTACATTTCCCACTCATAGGTTGAAATCCAAAGTAATGACCCACATTTTCTCGAAATTTAATTTGCTTTTCTTCCTATAGAATGACTTGATCATTTCCTTCAACATCAACATATTTTAAAGAAAACTTGCCCATCTGTCGATTTGTCTGTCTGTGCAGAGGCAGCTTTCTGTCAATCTCCTTGAACCATTTGTAGGAATTTATGCACCAGCGGAAGCATTGAATAACATTTATTTGCATATATTCCTATGTATACATATATATAGATACAAAACTATTTTATAAATTGAAGAATACCTCGATTGCTTTCCAGCAACAGCTAGAGAAGATCTTGTTCTTCAATCCTTGCAATCACCTCTCAAGTGTGGAGTACTCTAAAGATATCCACCAAGAATCAAACTAAAAGAAAAAGGAGGAGGCTAGAGAGGAAATCAGGGTTGCCTCCCTTTTAAAATGTTTCTCACAAATATTAGGGTTCCAGTTTTAGGGTTTATAATCCTATATTTATAGGCAAATATCTCAGCTGAGATATTTTCTATAAATATCTTATTATTAATTCCCTTTTTAATTAATTAATCTTATTAATTAATTAGTTAATGATTAAAACTATTTTAATCATTAATTCCTTTTTCTAAACTCTTTTAGAAAATTATTCTCTCTTCATATTTAATTACTTTAATTAAATATTTAATTAATAATATTAAGATCTTATCTTAAATAATTTATAATCAATTAAATCTCATTTAATTAATTTATAAAATTTGCTAAGTAATTATTTATTTCATAAATAAATAATGACTAGCTATTATTAATTATTCCTTCATCTATAATTTAATCTCTTTTATGGTGTGACTCTTTAGGTTCAATATTAAGCCGGTAGTAGAAATAAATAATAATAAACATTTTATTTATTATTTATATGAATTCTATTAATTCATTAAATATAATTAATCTGATTAATTATATTTATTCTACATCGTGAGTGATGCTTCTCAACATATCGCGACTATCCAGATAATACGAAATCATTGCTTAGAATACTTAGAACCTGTCAGTAATTAGTTACCGTACAATTAATTCCTTCTACCCTTCAATATCCCGATTAAATACAAGGCATGGAACTCGTGTCAAGCCTATCTAATTTAATCATATGATTTCTTATTCATAATGCAAAGTTCCTTTTAATGCAAATTAGAAACTCTTTCTAATTTCATTCACTCTGGCCAGAGATTCCTGAACTTGCATATCTAAGAATAACATAGGATATTCACTTCCTTTACTGGAAGGGGCAGATCCTTTATTGATCCGTTAACTATCTCCATACACAAATCACTATGCCCAGAATGGACCTAATGAATGTCCTAGAGACTAAGGACTAAACCAAAGCATAAATCATTGTGTACGAGATTACTCTAACGATCTCAAGTCTAAGGATACTTGTACAACTATTTACTTAATAAACAACTATCGACACGTGAGTAAACTCCATTAGTTGTTCTACTTATCGAGTCATGTTCAGTGAACTTATTCCTTAATAAGCACCTACATACTAGATATAGTGTCACCACACAAATGTCTATGAGAACAGACATCCTCCTAAGAGAGCTAGCATAGTATGTACTGATCTTTACGGATTTACCAATTTCCAATTAGTTATCCTATGATCAGGAACTGTTTAAGTCTAAAGCTATTATCTTCTAGATCTCATTATTACAATCTCATTATAATTCTAGAAGCTTTGCTCTAAACTATGGAACATCTTATTTAATACACTTCAAATAGATTAAGCCCGTAACATAAATACTTTATTATTATCAAATGAAATCAAATAAGAGTAGCAGAAAGTTTTTCCTAACTCATCATACATGATTGGTTTTAGGTCAAACACTTTCAATCTCCCACTTGGCCTAAAGCCAATCACTCTGGTATCTAATACCCATCCGCTCCTTATGACGATCAAAATTTAACTGAGACAGCGGCTTCGTGAACGGGTCTGCTATGTTGTTATGTGTGTCAACTCTTTCGATCTTGACATCTCCTCTTTCAATGATCTCCCTAATCAAATGAAACCGCCGCAATATATGTTTGGTATTCTTGTGAGACCTCGGTTCCTTGGCTTGAGCTATTGCAGCGTTATTGTCACAATATAACACAATAGGCCCCTCTATGCCAGGAACTACTCCCAACTCAGAAACAAATTTCTTCATCCAAACAGCTTCCTTTGCAGCCTCACTTGCAGCTATATACTCTGCTTCTGCTGTGGAGTCAGCCGTCGTAGATTGCTTACGACTTCTCCAACTAATCGCCCCACCATTTAGAGTAAACACATACCCTGACATGGATGTACTATCATCACACTCTGACTGAAAACTAGAGTCAGTGTAACCCTCTATTTTCAACTCAGACCCACCAAAAACAAGAAAAATATCCTTAGTCCTTCTCAAGTACCTAAAGATGTTCTTCACTGCTTTCCAGTGGTCTTCACCTGGATTTGACTGATATCTGCTAGTCACACTAATTGAGTGAGCAACATCAGGTCTAGTACATAACATCGCGTACATGATAGATCCTATTGCCGACGCATAAGGAATCCTACTCATACGCTCTCTTTCTTCAGGTGTCTTAGGAGACATCTTGTCAGAAAGGGAGACTCCATGGCTCATCGGTATGAGACCTCTCTTGGAGTTTTCCATGCTAAACCTTTTAAGCACCTTATCGATGTACGTACCTTGGGTTAGACCTATCATTCTTCTTGATCTATCTCTATAGATCTTCACACCAGGAATGTAGGACGCTTCTCCCAAGTCCTTCATAGTGAAGTTCTTTGATAGCCATATTTTTACTAATTGCAGCATTGGTATGTCATTTCCTATTAAGAGTATGTCATCTACATACAAAATAAGAAATGTTACTGCGCTCCCACTAACCTTCTTGTAGACACATGGTTCATCTATGTTTTTGATAAAATCAAACTCTTTGATTGTCTCATCAAAACGAATGTTCCATCTTCGAGAAGCTTGCTTTAACCCATATATGGTTCGTAGTAGCTTACATACTAGATGTTCATTTCCTATGGAAATAAAACCCTCTGGCTATGTCATATACACTTCTTCTTCAAGTTCCCCATTGAGGAAAGCCGTCTTTACATCCATTTTCCAGATCTCATAGTCATGGTAAGCTGCAATAGCAAGTAAAATCCGAATTGATTTGAGCAAGGCTA
>QRFB01004104.1:31280-45641 GCA_008931105.1 Oenanthe javanica | reverse complement strand
TCATGATAAAAGAGATTGCATGTGACTGAGGATACTTCAGCAAGTAGTTTTTTTCTTAATAAGAATGACAAAACAAAAGAGGGCATTTTAATTGCGAGGATTTCTTTGAACTTAACAACATATTTGTGTTTCGTCAAAAAAACAACAACATATTTGTGCATACTATGTACTATTATCTATGGCTTCTCGACTAACTGTAGTAACTCTTTTTTGAAGAGGTGATATGATATTTTAGATGCTGAAACCCAAGTTCTCCTAAAAATAATAATTCTCTCGGCAACAAATTACCTGCTTGTTCACACATTTCATTGGTTCTGTTTATGTTGGCAGTCACCTGATGAGTTGATTGAGATGGCACATAAGTATTATGCAGAAATTGCTCTTCCAAAACTGGTTAGTTACTTGACAAAGATTGTACTTGTGTATTGTTTGTACCTTATCTATGGTGTTGGCTGTTTGAGAAGCAGCATGTTTTACTTCTGCATCTTTGATATTTGCCAGGTAGCAGATTTTGGCTCCCTTGAACTTTCACCAGTTGATGGAAGGACAATGACAGACTTCATGCACACCAGGGGTCTACGAATGTGCTCCTTAGGGCGCGTGGTAATTGCTTCATTTGACATTCTAGCTTAATACTCAATATTCATATATTACTTGTACTGTTAAGACACGTGAATTTATTTGATCATGTAAATGCTATAATCCTCATTTAGAACTTCAAAATGAAAAACATAGAAGAGAAGAAGATTCGATCAATGTCCACCAACACACATTAGTGTAAAAAACTGTTAATTGGCAATCTTTATTTTGCTTGTATCTATCTTTGGCTTGGAGAATACTTCTTAAACAAGAATTATACTCTTAAGTAATTTATTTGTATTCTATAACGTATAGAAAACACACAAATTACTGCTCTCCTTCGGTCGTTTATGCTTGCAGAATGGTAACTTGACTGCAGATTTTTCAATTGAAAAGTATGTGGTTTAACCAAGGTTTCAAGAATTTTCTTGGGATTTGACAATATATAGCTATAGGATTTCATTTTTTAGTAATAAGGATTTTTTTTAAAGGTTGTTAAGGAATGGGCAGGGTGGCCATTATGGTATACACAGGGTGTACATAAAAACCTAGAGAGCACAAGATTAATATTATGGGGAGTAATAATACCCAAAATAAAAATATTATACGGGGTATGGAATCTACATTCTTGCAAAGAAGGAAAAAAATTAAGATCCTAGAGATCTGATTGCTGTGTTTGGACTTACTAGGATGTTCTATTGGGCCTTTCTAAATATCATTAACAATGCATGTCATGTAAGACTCTCTAATGTAGCGGAGCACTCTATCTGGCTTCAAGAATGATCTTGGCCATGCTGCATTATCTTGGCCTAGAAAAAAGCTGGTCATTCTTTCTTCTTTTTTTTCCCGCGTAATTTTTTTACATTTATTTCCATAGGTGTGCTACTGTAGTATGCTGTTCCAGGATCTATGATTATATTTCTTTTACTTGATTGAGGAAATAANTTCAAGAATGATCTTGGCCATGCTGCATTATCTTGGCCTAGAAAAAAGCTGGTCATTCTTTCTTTTTTTTTTTCCCGCGTAATTTTTTTACATTAATTTCAATAGGTGTGCTACTGTAGTATGCTGTTCCAGGATCTATGATTATATTTCTTTTACTTGATTGAGGAAATATGTTTCAATTGCTCTAAAACTTTTTGCCTCATAAAAACTGATACTTGCTGTAACCATCTTTCATTCTGCTGCATCAGGTTGAACTCGCAGACAAGCTCCCTCATGTGCAATCTCTTTGTATACATGAGATGGTTGTTCGAGCTTACAAACACATAATTCAGGCTATCGTCACAGCAGTTAATAACTTTTCTGATTTGGCTGCTGTAGTAGCGTCATGCTTAAATATGTTGCTGGGGACACCATCTGGGGACAGTTCTGATGCAGATANTTCGAGCTTACAAACACATAATTCAGGCTATCGTCACAGCAGTTAATAACTTTGCTGATTTGGCTGCTGTAGTAGCGTCATGCTTAAATATGTTGCTGGGGACAACATCTGGGGACAGTTCTGATGCAGATAATGCCAGTATTGATGCATTGAAGTGGAAATGGGTAGAAACCTTCCTTGTGAAGAGATTTGGATGGCAGTGGAAAAATGAAATCTGTCGGGATCTCCGTAAATTCTCTGTTCTTCGTGGGCTTTGCCAGAAAGTATAGTATTCTCCACTTGAAACCGGGTGTATTCTGAATTACGTATTATACCTTCTTAACCAATGCTCTGATACAATGATTCTCCATCAGGTTGGCCTTGAGATAGTTCCGAGGGACTATGATATGGATTCAGTGTCACCTTTCAAGAAGTCAGATATTGTGAGCATGGTTCCTGTATACAAGGTAGCATATTTGTTTAGATGATTTAAAAAGATTGGTAATGAAGTTCAAGTGTTGTAACTTTGGAATTTTTTGGCAACATGGTTATTGTAGCATGTTGCATGTGCATCTGCTGATGGAAGGGCTTTGTTGGAATCATCTAAGACTTCCTTAGACAAAGGAAAATTGGAGGATGCTGTCAATTATGGCACTAAGGTAAGAGATTACCTATGTTCTCGTTATAACTATATAACCGTTTTGTTTTACTGATAAACTCAACGTCAACTTTCAATTTTTGTAGGCACTTTCGAAACTCGTTTCAGTTTGTGGCCCTTATCATCGAATGACGGCAGGTGCATATAGTCTTTTGGCTGTAGTGCTCTACCATACTGGGGATTTCAACCAGGTACTTTTTTTTTAAATTTTTTTNTATCATCGAATGACGGCAGGTGCATATAGTCTTTTGGCTGTAGTGCTCTACCATACTGGGGATTTCAACCAGGTACTTTTTTTTAAAATTTTTTTTGCCTTGGTAGGGTAAAAGAAGTGCTTTCTATTTCCCGCTCATGCACATTAAGCATGCTAACCTATGTTAATACTTGTTACGATATTTGAAATAAGCATACCTCAATTGATATTCAAAGCAAAAATTCAGAATACAGCCTCAAAGGCACCATATAGTTTAGGGGATAATATTTAATGCTTCACCAAGCAACAAAAAAAGACTAACTTGTATTGGATTTATTCCGCAGAAAGTGCCCACCTACAAGGATGGTATAATGACACAATATTCTTAAGTTTGGGTGTTATGGTTTTGTTTGATGGTCTAATCCTATGCAAAAGTGAGATGGTAGACTTATATGCAAAAGTTACCTATCAAGGGGATAAGAATGGCAATGAATCCTATGTACATAAATATTTGACAAATAAGATTCTATTTTGGACATGGAGTGAGAATTTAGGTGACAATTAAAAGTTATCAGACTTGACAAATGACTGAAATTGAAGCGATAACTTTAACTAATTTTTTCTTCCTTGTCTCATCTGATTCAAAACGAGTCTCTAATATGTAATAAGCATCACAGTTATCAACCTATGTATATTTTCCTTTTAGGACATTGGATGAGTCCTGAGGTAATGAGCAACACCTTAAAATATTCAAATTTGTTCACCGCTGCAGATGCTTGTGCTCATGTGCTAATTTGAAATTTCGGTGGACCTCAATGTCATTCACCCCTATTTATTTCTCTTATAAATATCAGGCTACCATATATCAGCAAAAGGCTCTGGATATCAATGAAAGAGAGCTTGGACTTGACCACCCAGATACGATGAAAAGTTATGGAGATTTAGCGGTTTTCTATTATAGGCTCCAACACACAGAGTTGGCCTTAAAGTATGTTTATGTGTATTCTGCTTCTTTTAGGTTTCCCTTCATGTCATTTGAATATATAGTATTTGTTTTTTCCATTCACTATTTACTCACGTTGTTTTGATTCTGTATGAAATTATTATTCTGTTTGATTCATGAGTTTTTGGTATTCTGAAAGTACTGGTGGAGTCCTATAAGAATAAATTCATCTATCTCATTCTTTTTAAAAGCTTAAAAGTTGAAACATTAAAAAACTGAAAAGGATTGAACTGTTAATGTGTGAACATAGAATTGAAATAGGTGGTTTGGGGAGATTTACTTTTGAGAAAGGTATGCTATTTGATCATCTTAAATCTAATTGTAGGTTATATTAGTGTAAAAAATTGGCTGCATGGAGTATGATGGTTGGATCCCTGGAAGTCGGAACTACTATATATATTCCAGAATAGACACTGCTTTTAGTCCATATAACTTGGTGTATATAGTTAGTATCTCAGCTGTGATTTATTACCTGCAGGTCTATCATGTATGTTTTCTGATCTTTGTATCTTCCACTCTCTTTTGCTCTTGCAAGGCCTTCATGAAACCTTTGATGAGTTTTTGATAACATGGATATCTTTAATTATTCTGTCAAATTAGTAAGGACTACAATAATATTGTTAGCAAGCAGACGATAAGAAAATAAAAGTATCAAATGACTATAATTTTCAAACAATGAAACATTTTTGGTTGACAATAAATTGCTATTATAATATGTCTTAGAATAAAGTTGCACCCTTAATTTATAGAACACGTTCTTATGCTATGGAGATGGGTACACTTGTCTATTCCTTTTCTAGGTATGTCAACCGTGCTCTGTATCTTCTGCATCTAACATGTGGACCTTCTCATCCAAACACCGCTGCCACATATATTAATGTAGCAATGATGGAAGAAGGTTTAGGGAATGCACATGTTGCTCTAAGGTACCTTCATGAGGCTCTGAAGTGTAATCAAAGACTACTTGGTGCTGATCATATACAAGTGAGTTCATTCTCTCTGAAGTTATATTACTAGTAGGTTAGATTTAGTATTGCCAAATAAATTTTATTGTGGTGTTACTCCTGTTAACAATAAGAAGAAATAGTTACATTGTACAAAGGTTTTATTGGGTCTAAAATCTGCCAGCATAGAGAACCATATTTAGGAAAAACAATGCAAAAATACAAGCTCTACATCAGAAACTGGAATCAAGAAACATATTGACTAATAGCCTGTTCTATACAATATTTTAGAAAATTTTCAGTTCGAAGATTCTCCAACATGCATAGTTATTACATGCCTTAAGCATAATAATTATCTGCTTCTCCCTTGGCATGTTTGAACAATTTTTGGCATCAGCAGCATGCATTTGTATCCTTGTTCTTGATGTGCTTATCTTTCACTTTCAGACAGCTGCTAGCTATCATGCTATAGCCATTGCTCTCTCTTTGATGGAAGCTTACTCCTTGAGTGTTCAGCATGAGCAAACTACTTTACAGATATTGCAGACAAAGCTTGGACCGGACGATCTACGAACACAAGTAATTTCTGATTGAGTGATTGCATGTTTGACCAAGCATCTTTATTTTAAGGTGATCGAATCTTTATTTTATCTTTAAATATGTGTAGGATGCAGCTGCATGGCTTGAATATTTTGAATCCAAGGCTCTGGAACAACAAGAAGCTGCACGTAATGGCACCCCAAAGCCAGATGCCTCTATCTCCAGCAAGGGTCACTTGAGGTAAGTTCTATCTCCTCATCAATGTTACAAATCAATTCCTATGGAAAAATGAAAAATGTCACTACGATTTTTCTCTCTCCATTAGAAAATTATAGGTGTACAAATTGGCATTACAGACAATTTCTTCCTTTCAAAAAGATCCATAATTCAGCTAGTGGTACACTGATATTACTTTGTGTACATGGAATAAAAGAAGACACAGCAGGAGCTTCTGCTAAATTTTGATCAAAAATTAGGAATTTCTATCTCATTTTGGAAAAAAACAATTAAGAAATTTGGGGGTCTGAATTTGAAACAAACAGAAAATAACTCTAGTAAGCCCACGATTGTTATGATTTTTCCTCTTCAAAGTTTAGATTGGTTCCTGTGATGTTCAGTGCTGGATGAAGAATATGATAATCAAGCTGTCATTTCCGTTTTTGTGATTGTGAGTTGTCTTACAGAAGTTTCCATTTTTATAAACATTTTTGGAGCCTGTTTTTTCCAGAATGTCTAAAACAAAAAAACCTTGCAACTCTTCCCCGTTCTTCTTTCTTTTTCTGGTTGCTATACATTTTCCTCTATATTAATGGATATGCAGGATCTTAAAAATTTCCAAACTGAAGTTTAACTAAAAGGTTTCTTTCACATAAAATTACCCCTTGCTTCAGTATCACTGGAGTACCTAATCAACAGCAGCCATAGTGAAATCCCAGGTTTTGTAGATAACGAATCTTTTTAGTATAATAGAGAGTGGACGTCAAATATCGTTTCAAAATGACACTTGGTGTTTTCTCTAGTATAAAGCATTTTCTGGTAAAATTATGCAAGCTATTATTTCATGTAGTAGTTATATATAAATGTGCATTTAGAGTATCATAGAAGTTCCGCTGATAGCCTGGTGGTAAGGCTCCTTCCCAGTCACCGGTTTTGATCCTCACTGCCCCTCCCCCTCCCCTTGCACTTAAAAATCTAATGCATTGAATAAATTGCAACATACCAACAACAACAACAAAAAAAGAAGCAGCTATTGTTGGTTACACGTTGTTTCTTTAGATGATCATAAATTTAAACATTTTATTATTCTATCAAAATTGTGAAGTCAAAATATATCTTTTACGGAAAACAGCTGGAGTATATTATTAATCTTGTTGTCATCTTAATTAATGTCAAAGATTCAACCTTGTGTAGAAGTATGGAGGGGGTCCATTGGTCCTAGCATTTGTTCATGCAGTATTACTTAGTTCTGCAACACATTGTTATTTAATTAAAGACTTTTTTCTCTCATGGATCAGTGTATCGGACTTGTTAGATTATATAGCACCAGATGCAGATATAAAAGCAAGAGATGCCCAGAAGAAGCAAGCTCGTGCAAAACTGGTAATTTTTTGATTGGCGTACCTTTTCCTTTAAAAGAAAACACTCTCATGTTTTAAAATTTTAAAATACAGGTCAAACTCTATCTCTAATATATCCTGAACAATATGCATGATCATCCAGGTTAAAGGCAGACCGGACCAACTTGAAGAGGCAGCTGCAGATGAGTATCAAAAGGATGAAATTTCATCACCAGGGGACCTTATTAAAACAAACTCTAGTGATGAAGAGACCAGATCTAAATTACTAGAGGTTTTTCAATCTCAGTCCGCTGACTCGATGCATAATAAATCTNGACTCGATGCATAATAAATCCGAACCTGTTCAACCTGAGCAGACTGGAATGACCACAAACGGTGACCAGCAACCAGATGACACCTCGGACGAAGGATGGCAAGAGGCCTTTCCTAAAGGCCGCTCACCATCAGGCCGTAAATCATCTAGTTCAAGGAAGCCAAGTCTATCAAAACTGAACACTGCTTTTATGCCTGGTACACAGTCCTCAAGGTACCGAGGGAAACCAACTAATTTCACATCCCCAAGAACAGGTTCAAATGAGTCTCCTGCTTCTACTCTTTCTGTTCCAAAAAATTTAACAAAGAGTGCAAGCTTCAGTCCAAAATTAAAAAATCCTACCACACCTGCTGGAACAGAAAAAATACCTAACCCAAAGTCAGCCCCAGCTAGCCCGGTGGCAACGGAACAAGTTGCCAAGCGTGCTCAAGTTATAAATTCGGTCAGTGTAGCAGCTGGAAAGCTTTTTTCCTACAAAGAAGTTGCTTTGGCTCCTCCTGGTAGTATTGTGAAAGCAGCGGCCGAACATTTACCCAAAGAAGGTACATCTGAACAATGTTCTGAAGTGACTAAAGAGGTGCCTATGACAGAATCGACTGAAGAATCCAAAAGACCGCACCTGAATAAAAGTGAACTTTTAGTTCCAGATAAGGAAATGAAGATGACTGTTATCAAAGAACAAGAGATGAATGTTGATGAAAAAATCACAGCTGTTAAAGACCAAAAAGTAGAATCCGACACCATTTCAGAAGTAAAGAGTGTATCTGGTAATGTCACAAAAGTGGACAGTTATTTGGCCTTGGGAACTTCAGAGTCTGATTCTTCCAAGAACTCAAACACCAATTCCAAAGACGAACTGTTGGGAGCAGAAGTAGAAAAATTCCTAACAACTTCTACAGAATCTGGTTCTGCGGTTGTAGTGGTGGACAATTCTACAAAACCACCAAACAAAGATGCCTCCAGTCCTGAAGCTGAAACACAACACGTAGAGGGAACTTTGCCTGATGTAAATAGCGCTGGCGGAAATGTTGATTTTCTGGAAAAGGATACAGAAAAGCAAGTTAACCCAATTGCTAATTCTGTCCCAGCGGTAACTGAAGGTGATGCAGAAAATGGAAAAGAGATAACTAAGAAGCTATCTGCAGCTGCGCCTCCATTTAATCCATCTACAGTTCCAATTTTTGGTTCGGTTGCAATATTAGGCTTACCAGAACAGGGTGGTATATTGCCTCAGCCAGTGAATATTCCACCAATGCTTACAGTTAATCCTGTTCGAAGATCACCCCATCAATCAGCAACAGCAAGAGTGCCCTATGGTCCCCGCCTTGCAGGTGGTTATAATAGATCTGGAAGTCGCGTCTCGCGCAACAAACCTGCATTTCATAATATTGAACATACTGTAGATGGTAACCACTTCATGCCTCCATTAATCATGAACCCACATGCAGCCGAGTTTGTACCAAGCCAGCCATGGGTTCCTAATGGATATCCGGTTGCTCCAAATGGTTATTTAGCTTCCGCAAACACTTATCCCATATCTCCAGATGGTACTCAAGTAGCACCTACTGGTTTAACAGCATCTTTGAATGATATCTCCGTGACTCAAAATGATACGCCATTATCTCCTGTTAGTCCAGAAATATCTCCTTCAGCAACTGTTGAAGTCACTGCTGAAAGCCAATATAAATTTGAAGAAGATAAGAATAACAAATCCTCACATGATGACAAAGACATCGACAAGGATCTGTCTGTAGTTAGCGAAGAAGCTGATGCAGGTGGAGTAGAGTCAGTTTTTGTTCAGTCTGTATCTAGTGAAAAAGTTGAACAGTCTGGAGTTGTTGAGATAACCCAATCTGCGGCTGAAACCAAGACAGATACTGATGCACCTCTAAATCACATTGCTGCAAACGAAAGCTCTGTCAAAATTCCTGTTGAAGAGAAACCAGACAAGCGTTGGGGAGATTACAGTGACGGTGAAACAGACATTGTCCAGGTTACATGCTGAACTATTATTTTTTATTTCGCGGAAGGAGAGCTGGCCTGTCCCTAAATCAGTGTTTTGTTACTGTTGAGAGACGAATAAGCCATTAGGATCGAAAACAGTGATTTCTTACAGAACCTCGAAAGGGGCAGGGGAAGATTATTCTCGGTGAACTCTGGTAAAATCGATTCCCTTGATGAACCAAATTTCATATGAAATATGTTACCTTTGGATACATTAAGGGAAATATGGGCTGCCTTTCAAGTCAATTTCTTTTACAGTGGAAGCATCTTCACCTAGTTTGTGGATGAGTTTATTGTTTCACTTTTTCACCCTCACAGTTTTGTTTTGTTTTTTCGAGTGAAATCATTAGATTGTGAGCCAGCTTGATTTGAACAGGTTATATTCAAGAATGATGACTGAGACTTGACTTAAAACTTTACTAATTTGTAGTTCGGAATTTTCCAATTTCTATCATTTTGTGGATGTAATAAACAGGATAATCCAACATTTGTGACAATATGACATGGTTTTAATAACAGGCTACTATCCTTCAGCCTATTTACTCTTTTACATTGTATTGTTATTTGTGCTGTACGTACTTGCCTAACATTTAGTATAGTTGTGTATTATGGTTCGAAGTACCAAGCTGAGCAGGATTCACCAGGCTGCTCCGCCTATTTACAAAACAGTGAACTCATTACGAACAAAATTGCCTCCAAATAATTTCGAGGTTTTTGACATCTTTGGGATCAAGCCCTAAGCGTATCAGTTCCATTAATCTTAATTAGACTCACTAATGGGTACACATTGCAAAACTCATAGTTAACCACAACATATCATAATATCCTGCATTGAATCACAAACACAGAACAGACTGTAAAGACCAAGAAGATTGACTACAGATGATAGAAAACTGTTATGGGAAAACAGAACTTACTTCAATACAATCGGATGCAACAAGAATGCTGCAGCCTAACGAGTCTTATCGCCATTTAGCTACAGGGGACATGGAACCTATATAATCTTAAAAGTAAAGCTTTTATGCTGAGAGGACATGGAGAAGAGCAGACTAATGAATTAAAAGAGATATTGGCTGGTGCAATTTTGCATCTCCAACAGTTTCTTGGAAGGAAATGCATATTTATTGCATCTGTTGTTGCTGCACTCTGTCTAGTACTATCTTCTGGTAGGTATTTTAACTCATACCTTTCGTCTAAGTGTTTTAATTCAATTTGTTGCTTGTAATGTGGTTTGGTCGGGGATTTCGTTGTAGAAAATGCTCAAGTAACCAATTGTTTCCAATAATCCAGTCAACACTTCAACCCTGTGATCGGAGAACCTACATTGTTTAAATTCCAGGAACGACTTCAGTAGAGTCCGTCTGTCATCTTTACTCTTCCTGGCGCTATGCATATCAATGTGTATATGTACTGACCGGAATTTACACTACTTGTTCTCAGAAAATAAAATACGAAAACGCAAGCAAAATAGCAACAACCTATAAATTCCATCAAATTATGCAACATTTTATTCATGAAATAACAATGCCATAACATTCAGATTCAACAACATACAACTCAACTAATAAAACAATTTGTCTCCGGCCTCAGTAGCCTCCACAATCTCCTCAGCAAATCTTTCCCTGCATTTCAAAACAGACTTGGGCGACACGCTCTTCCACTTGTTCTCAGCCACACTAAAACATAAGNCCAATTGTTTCCAATAATCCAGTCAACACTTCAACCCTGTGATCGGAGAACCTACATTGTTTAAATTCCAGGAACGACTTCAGTAGAGTCCGTCTGTCATCTTTACTCCTTCCTGGCGCTATGCATATCAATGTGTATATGTACTGACCGGAATTTACACTACTTGTTCTCAGAAAATAAAATACGAAAACGCAAGCAAAATAGCAACAACCTATAAATTCCATCAAATTAGGCAACATTTTATTCATGAAATAACAATGCCATAACATTCAGATTCAACAACATACAACTCAACTAATAAAACAATTTGTCTCCGGCCTCAGTAACCTCCACAATCTCCTCAGCAAATCTTTCCCTGCATTTCAAAACAGACTTGGGCGACACGCTCTTCCACTTGTTCTCAGCCACACTAAAACACAAATAGACAATGCAGCCTCCTCCAGGCAACTCCTGTTTCACTCCAATGTTACACTCATACCCTCCAACCTCACTTCTCCACCACTCATCCCCACTCCCATTGCTCGTAATCGCAATGCTGAACTCAGCCGGCTTGAAACACTCGAGCACTCTTTTCACCATTTGCTCAAATCCAATTGTCGTAGGATCAAACCCCATTGCCTCGTAGCTGGCATAACTAAACCCTTCCTCGGGTGTCACGTGCACCGTAGAGTAAGCTGCATTTTCAATTCCATTCATCGAGTAGCCACACGGCTCGAACTCGAAATCGCATATGTTGTGGCTGGGAATAATATTCGAAATCCCGGACATTTTCGTCATTTTACCATCGTTCTCCGGGGTTTTAAAAAACACAGAGGCTTTTTCCCTGTCCAAGCCTGTCATGCACATTTCTACTGTGATCTCATTTTCAGTTAAGTTCTGTGGGCCCGGATGTGCCACGTAGACATGCCAGTATTGATTCGGAGAATTCGGGTCTCCGAGGATAAATGCTGCTCCGGAATCGAAATATTTGTTCAAGAATCCGACTTCTTCGGAGAAGCTCCGGTGAGGGGCAGGTTGGGTATTTTGGAAAATAAATGTCCCTCTCGAGTACTTGACTGAGTTAACTCGGAGCGAAATTGACTCAGCGAGTTTGAGGATTTGTGGAATGGATAAGAGCAGTTTGGTAGTTCCACAAGTCTTGATAACAATTTTGTAGGGGAAAATAAACAAACTCGACTCGGATAACACGTACGAGTCAAACTCCGAGTTGGAAAGCTGAGACACAATGGTGCAAGCAGCAGGTTCGAGAATCGAGTCGATTTGAGAACGGGTCATGACACGGAGACCCGACCCGTTCGGGTCAGTAAAAATGGATGACTCAGAAAAAGTAATTTCAAGGCGCTTCTCATAGCCTTCAAATCCAATCGGTGAAACAGTCATTTTTTTAAAGTTCGGTAAAAAGATTAAGGTAATAAACTGCGGTTAAAAAATTGAAGATTTTCTAATTTGTGAGTTTAAAAATGACGAATAACGGTAACAGTAAAAAGTAATCAGGATGGTTTCCTGGCGCACTGCATGCACACAATCAAAAAAAAAATGAAAATCAGTACATTAATTAAGCAATATTCATTCACCCGTATTATTTATTTATTTATCGAGATTTATATATATATATATAAAAATTTGAAGCACTTACGTCGGAGTAAGCAGCGGATCTGAATTTCTGAATGCCACCGTTAGGACGAATATCTTCAATGCAATAACCGAGGGGAGCTTCGTATTGGACACTAATGTTTGTTTTTGTCTCCATTAGTACATCAACTCTTCTATTTCGATCTGCAATAATTATAACAAAATTATCAATCAAACACATTTATGGAGCCAATGAACCGCATACATATCTGGTTAACGAGAATGAGAAAAAATGTAATTTATTTTCATTAATAGATATTAAAAGGCTAAAAAACTTACAATCAGATTGAAATACACGATCGATAATTTCTTGAAACTATAGATACAGATATTTGTATGTATAACGGAGAGGNGGGGGGGGGCATTTTAGGGGGGAGAAGGTAGGGGTTTTGGCGTGGACACGTGTCAGTTGGTAGGGGAAGAAGGTTCATGAAGAGTACTTTTCTTGTCACGTGTAGGAGGAGAGCGTGGATGGAACGAGTGGATGAGAATTGATAGGACGCTCATGTGTGTTCAGAGTTGTTGGCTGTAAAGCACATGATAAGTCTCGGAGATGTTTGTGTCCACTAATTTGATTCTATGTTCCATTTTAATATTTGCGTGGCTGATGTGTTGCCACGTGGAATTCTTGATATGCGTTCCCTTTCACGGGCGTCATGCGCTCACCTCGAAACTGCTGCTGGGATCTATATCCAAATTTGGTGCTAATTCTGGAACATAAATTTTTTTAAGGTATTGATGGACTACTGTATTACTCCCTCCTCACTATTTTTAGTTGTATTGGCTGAGTTTTTATTTTTATATTTTTAATTTCACTATTACAGTAATGACACACTAATACTAAAAAGTCAAGAGGGACACTTATTTTCCAAAATAGTATTAGGTTGGGTAATTTTTAATTTCAAAATTAGAGTACTAAAATTGGATGAAGAGGCTATTTTATAAAAATTCTGGTTAAGAAAAAATCAATGGCACACCCACATTTTTTTTGCTTGTTTTAAGGAAAATTTTCATCCTTACATTATTTTTTTATGGAAATTTCCTATTTATAACGTTAAATATATTTTTTTAATGGAGATAAATTAACTGAATCTCTCCATTAAATATATTAATGATTACATGATGACTAATTTTGATGTTTAAAAATGCGAATAAAATTATCTAACAAGTAAATAATTTTTATTATAAAATAGTAATAGCATTTTTATAAGGGTTTTATTGAAAAATATCAAACTTTTTATTTTTATAAGGATTTTTTTTGTTTTGTAAAAATACGATTTTTAAATTATTATTTTTTTACAAAAATACGATTTTGCAACCAATACAACCTGTAACCACGAATAACTTCAATTTTTTTCAAAAAAATGTTGGATTGAATTGCATTTGATAACAGATTTTATATAAAGATGTTATATTTAGTTAATTTTAGTTGGAAACTGTAACAGCCCGCCCTTTTCGGGCTATTAATCTTACAAAATCTAAAACAATTATATTTATTAATCCAAAAACTCTATAACAAAACTAACTATTACAAAAGCGCAGCTAACAATGACGAGTGAACAACNAACTCTTCTATTTCGATCTGCAATAATTATAACAAAATTATCAATCAAACACATTTATGGAGCCGATGAACCCCATACATATCTGGTTAACGAGAATGAGAAAAAATGTAATTTATTTTCATTAATAGATATTAAAAGGCTAAAAAACTTACAATCAGATTGAGATACACAATCGATAATTTCTTGAAACTATAGATACAGGTATTTGTATGTATAATGGAGAGGAGATGTATATTGGGATTTGAATATTGTTTAATGAAAAAGAGGAGGATGAGGATGCGATTATTTATAGAATAATATA
>QRFB01004104.1:0-30693 GCA_008931105.1 Oenanthe javanica | reverse complement strand
GTTTTCTCGAAAAACTTAAACCATGAAAGTCGTAGAGAACGAAAATATCTTTCCGAAAAGTCCAGAATCGCTGAATTCTGACTTATGATGAATTTACTACGAATTTTACAAGATAGCTGAGTTGTGTATGGGAAATCCTACGAATTTCAATAACAAAGACGAACAAAAAGAGTCAAGATTTGTGTCGAGAAAGATTTATAACTGTTTAGTCTTGCTGGATTGAAAAGAATATGAAAAAAAAAGATCTCAATCTATATATAGTGCTCTAAAACCCTAATTTATAAACCTACTACAATTTGGTTATTCAAATCCGACCCATTTTCGAAAGCCCATTATTCTAATCCAATTCCAATTCCTAATTTCTATCCAATTTTAATCTTTTTTCTATTATTATTAATCTATTTTATTATTCTAAAAAAATATGGGATATTACAGAAACCATATATTTATAAAAGAAATTAAAAATAGTAAAATCGTAATTTTTTTAAAGTTGTATTTTTAATAAATACACTTTTTATAATTATATATAATTTGAATTTAAAATAATTAATATGAAATTAAAATTAAAATTAAAATTGTAATTTTTTATTAAGTAATATATTTGAATAAATAAAAAAAATTGGTTTTCAACCATTCGTTCAGTTTTAATTTATACTAGCTTATAACCCGTGCAAAGCACTGGCGAGATTAATAAATTATATATTAATTATTTTATATAATTTAAATATATAATTTAAATTTTTTATTATATCAGCTATAATAATATAATATATAATAAAAATTATTTATAGATAAAATAATAATATTATTTTAATATTCATGAGATTTAATTAATAAGTTGTAATTTTAGGTAAAAGTGGAGTGAAATGAGATATGTTATTAGATTGTTGTACAAAAAATGACTCACTGATGATAGAGTTATATGTAAAATATGTATGTTTTAAAATTAAATAATAATTATATCATAATTGAATAAAAAAAAAGTAGTGTAAAAAGGAAACTTACAAATGATAAAAAGAGTTGTATAAAAAGATGACTTATCGGACGGACGACCAAACCAAATTTTTTATTTTTCTTTGAATTTAATTGGGAGATTTTTATTAATAAAAAGAGTTACAAATATATTAGAAATATTTTAATTAAAATTTAAATAAAAGGGTATATTTTAATGTAGGTAAAATATAATATAATTTTAATATTCAAAAATTTTAATTTTAAATAAATTAATGTGTTTGAGCGATGAAAAAAATTGAAATATGTTAGATTATTTGTACAACTATATATTCTAACATAGTGATAACATTTAATTAATGTTAATAAAATATTATTTTTATTTTAATATTCATAAAATTTAATATTCATAGAATATAATTTAAATATAATATAATTTTATTATATCCGTATCGGGAATTAGAGTTCTATATAGGGTATTGATGTCGGTCTTCTAATTTGAACATACCGGTATTGATGAGAACTGGTTGTTCTAGTTTGAGCAAAATTCTTCTAATTTGAGTAGAACTTGTTTTTTGATAAATAATTTGTGTTAAGCGATTAAAATAGAGAAATAGATGAAAACTAAAAAAATGCATATTGTTTATCATAAACTTTAATGATATATTAAATAAAAATTATAGGATAAATTTTAATGATATATTAAATAAAAATTATAGGATAAGTAGGATTCATAAAAAAATATAAAATATAATTTAAATATAATATAATATTATCCTATCTTGTATAAAAGGAGGACTACTAGGGTTAGAATTTTATGTATTATTATATTTTTTTTAAAATTATATTTTATTAAAATTCAATGGTTAAGATTGTTTCTATGATTCACATAAAATTGAACGGTTAATATCTTTTGTATGTTTCACCGAATACCATACTCACAACATAGATATATATAAGTATAGAAGTATAGATTATATTGAAATTGAAATGATCAGTTCAATTTTGATTTTATAAAAATATCGACCGATTAAATTGAATCGTTTGCTAATGATAGCGCGGTATTTTCTTTAACATTTACGTAACAAAAGTGTACAGTAAATTAAAGACTATAAATTTGAGATATCATAAATTGAATAAAAAATACAATAACATTATTGGGGGAAAAAATCAATTTTACAATAATAACATAGAGAATGTTTTTAAATATTTTAACTTTTATCACATATATTGAGATAAAAAAGTAATTAAATTTAAAACTATATATTAAATAAAAATAAAAACGGTTTCAACTTTGAAACACTGGGATTGTAAAACATACAACAATTCCATAAGCATGGCAAACTCGTTGGCCTGCCGTTGCGTCAATTCCTTTTCCATCCTTCGCAATCGTTTATTTACCAACGACTCTCTGCCTTCACCTAACGTCGTCGTTTATTTAACGGCGCGGAAACATATCGCGTGTTCCTCAACCGCCGCCGCAGAAACCATCAGCTGTTCCGACGCCGTTGTTGTCTCCGGCGACGGCAAGTACGGCCGTAAAGAAATTATCAGTATCACTCCACGCCTTTACGATTACTTACTTGCTAATGTTAGAGAACCACAGGTAGATATGTAGTAGTACATTACAGTTTATATTAAAATTTACTTCATTAAATGTATATGTGTGTATACATTTCTCAATTTAATGACTGTGTATATTTTTTATAATGTTTATTTGTGTTTTTGCATCTCAGATTCTGCGAGAATTACGCCAAGAGACTTCGACAATGCGTGGTAGTCAGATGCAGGTAACTGATTTTTTTATGGTTAATATTTAGAAAATAGAGGAATACATATATGTTCTTGTAACAATTTGAACTGTTTGATAGAAATTGTAACAAGAGATAATCGAGTTAGTTATCGTATTTGGATAATCGAGTTAGTTACAGCATCTCCCTCTGGAGTTAGAAATAGTTGCATTCACTGTTTGATCAATTGTTTGCAAACATGCCTTATGATTAAAGTATGCTCCTGCAAGCTGAAATTGCATCAAGCCCTAAAATATTGTTGATAAAGGATTATATATTTTTATATAAGTAGTAATGTATTGGAAATTGAGGCCTAATTTGATGCAGGACTGATTTAGAAAAGATGGATATATTTGATAAAAAAGAAGAGAAATGATAAATTGGGTGATTTAACTGTGGAAGAATTGCTATTCCAAGGGTTTTCCAAGCGCTGAGGGAGAAATTAAGATGGATCACAACCCAGATACGAGACTCAAATCAATATAGATATCAACCAAGTCTAAGATAATATTTTGGGATTATTACATCGCTTATATAAGAACAAAAAACCCTAATAATATAACCTAATAGACTAAGGCCGGGTAACAATTGAGGTTATTAAAAATAACCTACTAAATATTTGATAAACTACTAACCCCGCATATAAAACATATAAGCAAATTTCCATACATTAAATATAATAAAAATAAACGACTCCTTTTATTTTTACTTTTGTTCCTCATCATAATGAAATGTGTGGTACACATCAAGTCTAACCGATACAATGTTTAAGCTATATAGAGTGGAAGAAGAAAATAATAATTATAAGTTTGTTTTGTGGGATTCATTTCTGAAGCTTCTCTAATTTATTTTATTAATATTGATGCTCGTGCTTTGTCCATAGGTATCTCCTGATCAAGCACAACTACTTGCAATGCTAGTCCAGATTCTAGGGGCTGAAAGGTGCATAGAAGTTGGTGTCTATACGGTATGAAAGTTATAATTCTCACTGGTTTGTTCAACTTCTTTTATTCATTAAGTTACTTCTGAGGACTTCTCCAATTTTTATGACATGTGTTAGATGTTGATGAGATTTAGTCAGTTTGCAGTGGTGCCACTGCCATTTTGATAAAAATCATCATTGTGCTGTTATATATTTCACCCAGAAGCCTTCTACAGATTGACAGAAAATAGGAAAATTAAAGAATTTCCTCAGACTTCTTACACATTCAACTAAGTCTTCGAACGAGGCTTCAAGGCTTCAGGAGTTCACTTTCCTGCAAGACTGCTTCTGAACCTTCTTGCCTGAGTGATAGATAGAATTATAATTGTGGAGCTAAAGAATGACAAAACTGCTCGGCCATTTTTCAAATATTACCCAACTTAATAAGTTCATGAACAACACAATTAAAGTGTAATGCACATTTTGGTGATGCGGGCAAAATGTTAATTATACTTTTTTAACCTTTTTTTTTTAAAATTTTGGGATTCAGTGAAATATTATAAAACATATTTGGTTAATTGTTGCTTCCAGGGATACTCCTCACTGGCTGTTGCCCTTGTCCTACCAGAATCTGGCCGTTTAGTTGCTTGTGAAAGAGATGGGAAGGCCCTTGAGGTGGCAAAAAGGTATTATGATCAAGCCAGAGTCTCGCATTAGGTGATAATCGTCCCATCTCCCGAGTTTGTATTTTGAAAATGTTTTTTCTCCAAAATTTTATCCCTTGTGCTTATGTTTTCTGTAAGATATCGATGAATTTATAGTTTCTAACTAGTGACTAATAATATCTAATGATAATAAAATAAACATGAAACCAATTCTAATGTTTCAAAGCCAACTGCAATGACCCTTGACTGGCCGACTCCATATAGCGGGGATGCTCGTATATGTATTGACCTGCGATCACCTACATATTGCTGTGATAATTTGTCTTAAGATATATAGTTGTGTTAGGTTGATGTCAGACATGGGCTAGCAGCTGATGCGTTGAAATTAATGATTCAGAATGGAGAAGGTTGCAGGTATTTCTCAAAATTGATGTTTTGAAGTTGTGTGATTTCAGCTTCCTACTTAATAAATCCATACCATGTAGGAATTAAAAACCTATAAACAAGTTACAGGAGGGTTTCATGTGGCCTTTATAAATAAAATTGACATGGGTAAAAATATTTTGAAGATTCTATATGGGTATAAAATTGCGGCAATAAGTTTTTTAGTTTTCTAATTTTATTTTCTAACAGCCTTTTACATGTTTTCTACTTCACAGTATTAATTGTGGTATGTTTCGGACAGAGATTGTTTAAGTTGAACATGTGTCTTCACAAAAGGATGTGACAGTTAAAAAATACTAGGAAAGGGGTAGATTTGGATGAGAATTCAAAGGATATGACAGTTGAGAAATGAGCTGAGTCCTTAACTTTTATACCACTGGTTACATTATTACTGTAGTAACTTTACTAACTTTACTAGTTTAATTACTCAGACTGTAGACTTCATAATGTGTGTTGAGCATTGATCGAAAGAGCTATCTAAAAGTATGCATCAATTCATGAGTACATTATTGAAGTAGTTTGAATATGATATGTTTCGGGATAAGAGACCATACTATTAGGCATTTACAGCCATAGTGCTTGGACATAAAGGCATACATAATTTTCTATGCTGAGTAGATCGGAGGCTCCCTTTTCCAAAGAGCCTAGAGGCACTAGATGAAGGGAACAAGTCAACAAGCTACAATGACGATAAAGGCTTAGAACATACTATTCTGCTAGAGTGCTAGAGCCATAATTTTACCAAACATTCTAACTCGATAACAAATGTACCAGTATGAGGTGTAGATAAACATCTCCATTCTTGAGAAATATTTCACTTCTACAATTCTGTGTAGGACCAGATATCATTTTTTTTTCTTAATTTTTTTATTGTGAAACATAATTTCTTTTATTACTCAGTAAGTTGTTTTTGCATTTAAATGTCCTCAACTAGAGAGAGTATATTTGTGGAGGGGTTAGGTCGTTGGGAAATTCTTTTCTGCAAGAGAGAAGAGAAACATTATGTTCACAAACTAAGAATTGGCTTAGATGTCCCCCTTCAGTTAAAACTGCTTCGCCAAAGATAAACCTTTGGCCGGAATTTTTTATCTGCAACAAACAAGATCTTATCATTTACTTGAATATTTCCCTGCGCCTAGTATCAGATGATAAAACTTATTAGAAGACAGGAGAAAATTGTATCCTTGATAAAGCAATCCTGCATGTCATGTTAATATGATATGCGTCCTTTTTTGTGTGTGTGAATTTAAACTATTATGCTTTCCTCGCGCTATTCACTTTCTGCATTTTTCATTTTATTCAATTTATTATCAATTGTAACATATTTAAAGAATCTGGAAATTTACTTGTGTTATCTCTGCAGCTATGACTTTGCATTTGTTGATGCTGACAAAAGAAATTATCAAGAATACTTTGAATTGCTGCTACAGCTGGTTAGCACCACACCAACTATTCTGTGTCTAATATACCATTTAGTTTTATGAAGGGTTTGTGAAATTGGATGGTTCCATTTACGTCCATCAGATGATCAAGATTTACAACCTTCTCTTAACCCTAATATTGCAGGTGAGGGTTGGTGGGATTATTGTAATCGATAATGTGCTCTGGCATGGAAAAGTTGCCAATCCACTGGTAAGTGAAGTATCTCATGCAGATATGCCTTCCGAATTCCAACTGGTTAGGTGATTCAAACATTTTATTCATTCAGGTAAACGATGTCAAGACAGTCAGCATTAGGAATTTCAATCAAAGTATAATGGAGGATGAACGTGTAAGCATAAGCATGGTAGGTGCATGAAGTTGTGTCATTGTTTTGTTGAACTTGTCATCATCTTAATTTTGTCTATCCATATATTTTAAAAATCAAAATATATGTTGTTACCAGGTGCCCATAGGCGATGGCATGACAATCTGCCGGAAGAAATGATCTATCAGTATCATGTGACACTATAATCTAATCAAGAGAATGCAACGTCTGTTTAAAATTGAAGGATCAATGCCTAATGGCTGAGGCTAAGCAAGCTGTGAAAGGAAGATCTGGTTATTTGAAGAACTGAAAGATATGCACAACACTCCTGTTTAGGAAGAACAAACTACAGTTAATGTACATCTTTGTGAAGTGATATATTAAGTCTTAAAAGCGGGAAGGGATCATATGCAGAAAAAATGTGAACTATAATATGCAGGAAATGGGTATAAACCTAGTTGACTCGGAACCAAGTGCAAGAGGTATTCGAGAATTTAACTTTTAACCTATGAACTGCAAGATATGTGTAGCATAATGCATCTAGCCAAATAATGTGCAATCTATATTCATCCACTGTACTAACATTTTTTTTCTTTTCCGAAATGTAATTAATTAAAATTTAAATAAAACATGTAAAAATTGTAGTTTTAATGGAAACTCAAAAATTATTTATTGTAAATAATTTAGTTAGATTCACCTAGTTGATGCATAATTTAAGAACTCTTAAACTGCGCTAACTTTTACTTTGAACCAGTAGATTGATAATTATATACCTCCTCGCTTCAGAATAAGAGTTATTTTAATTTTTTATAGATATTTTAAGGTGCAAAAATCATTTATAAAATATATATTTTCAATTTTCATTTTTTAATAAAAATGTAATTATGCAATGAAAATTGAAAAAAGGTTTATTTTAATATACATATAAAAATTAAAACAACGGGAGAATGTAATTTTTTTTATGGCTTTAATTATGTAAAGAAAAACGGGTACAAGCACAGCGAAGCAAGAATGTAGAACTACATGCACAGCTCACAAGCTGAAGAAGTGGGAGTTAAGAGTAAGGACAAAAAAACAAAATAAGCTCGGGAAAGAAAGAAAGGGTGACAGTTGTAACTAGATGCATTAATATACTAGTCCTACTCACGTAAGCATTGTCATACAATCAAGAAACACGTAAACACACATTATATTACTTCTTCTTCTCTGTATCCTAAGTTTCATTAGGGTTCTCTGTTTTTATTATTCCTCCTAGTCTCTCTCTCTCTCTCTCTCTCTCTGTGTGTGTGTGTGTGTGTATAATATGAAGAAATTGTAAACCTTTATATCAAGAAAGAAGAAACACATATATATACTTCTTGGTTTTGTAATTTGAACGTTTCCATACACAAGGGACTCACAATTCTTGGTTTAATTGGGCAAGTCTGATATTCATTCATCATTCAGGTATTAATGTGTTCCCTTTATTTCATTTTTCTTTCTTGATATATAATTTGGTTTTGGTGCTAAACTTTTATTCACAAACATGTTTTATGTGTCATTAGTATCATTACCTGGGGAATAGTATACATGGAATGTGAATGTGAATGTGTGTATGTTTGTGTGTGTGAGCAATGTAATGTGTTCTTTTATGAGTAGTAAATAAAGTTGTAATTCTTTATGATTATTCAATGAAGCATATATATATATATAACTGTTTATGATTTTCAGATAAATTTTGATTCATTGATCTATTGTTGCTTTCAATTTCTTGGGAGTGTTGCTTGTTGCAGCCTTCTTTTTATCATTCTTATTTTAAAAAGATCACCTTAAATGTATTCGTTGATTCTGGTTTAATCTGCAGCAGAGTATCCGTGTATGGAACAGAAGTTTGTTTACAAGCTTGTGAACACATCCTAAATGTTTCGTCTTCATCCCATCTAATAGTGAATCCGAGGTTCAAAGATGAGGATGTTTGTTCGTTCTGTACGGCATTTTAAATTAGTTTGTCAGCATGGAAGGACTAACATTAGTAATGGATTGAAAAACATACCCAATAATTTAGTTAGTACAAATCCAAAGTCTTTGTATTATACCGGAGGTGTCCATGTGCAGCGAAACCCCTCTTGTATAATCACAAGAGCATTATGTATGAAAGTTTCTAACATGTCAACTACAGGTAGCCCTTCATCACTGCTCCTTTTGTATCTCTTTAATCAGTTTAATACTGGTTGCAGGTATAAAGAACTCGTATTGTTTTGAACCTATAAATTTATCACAGGATCGCATTCTGGAGGGCCTCTTGTGGAGTATGAGCGTAGAATTGCTGCAGGGAAACTTGTGGATGGCGACCTTTGCCAGGTGTGATGATTGCCTTATTCTTAATGGTTGTTGTAAATCTCTAGTTGAATTAATTGTTAGTTAACCCTTTGTCTGTGGATCATAAATTTGGCCCTTTGTATTGATATTTCATTGAAACTCATATACTCTCCATTCTTCAACACTTATCTTCCATATTTTGGCTTTCTAGATAAATTTATTGTTGTAGTAAGTTTATTTAGTGTACTTGTTGCAGCAAAAAACGTGCAATTTTTCTTGAAGATACTATATTCACATTATCATATTAGAAGTGTCATCATTGACAGTTCATAACTTCGAAGAAGAATAGAATAATTAATTATTTATTTCTGTTCTACATTTTCTGTGGAAATTTGTATATTAACACACTTACGCTATGCCTCCAGTGACCACTGAGTCAGCTTTTGAACCCTCAACATCAGGATGTGATGGTATCCACCGGCTATAAGCCAAGGGATAAGAATAGAATTAGTTGTAAGCACATTTTCGGCTTCATGTGAGCAATCAAGTCACATTTTTTAATAAATGTGCTCCTATTGTGCTAATCTCTTAATTTGGTTGACCCTTATAAACTATATTCTTACAGTAATTTTGCAGGTAGGCACCTTAAAAGAAATTCAGAGACTATATGATGAGCTAATTGAGGCAGAAATGGCCTGTCGTTTGGATCGCTATGATGCTTCTGAGAAAGAAATGAGGTAGTTTATGGTTGACTCTAAAATTGAAGCATCATGACATTTGATATAGCGATTTATGTCCTGTGCAGTGGACTACATATTAGTCCCCCACCCTTCCTTTACATACCATGAATACTTATTCAGTTAGTGCACTTTCAGGTGTAGGTGGTTGTGGTCTCGTCTCAAACCTCAGTATACTTACTCCCCTGTAAAAGGACTTTATCTATATGGAGGGTTGGCACAGGAAAAACTATGTTGATGGATTTGTTTTTCGAACAGTTGTACGCTTTAGTTTAGTCAATGTCTCCTTTCATTCTATAAAAATTTCAGTTAGTAGGAAATATTCAGCACATTTGGAGCAGGTACTGTCCAATTTGTTATGTTTGACTTCTATTGTTGTTCACTCAGGCCCTCCGGTTGGAGGAAGAAGAGGATCCATTTCCATGACTTCATGTTGGATGTCCACAGTCGCTTGCCGGTAAGAAAATATATTATTTCAAACGTGAGTCTAGTGAGAATTTCTCTGTCTATACAGGGGTGGTTATTTAATAACAAAGATTTGATGTGTCCATTCTCACAAATAAGCTGAACTTAAGGAATTTTGATGCAGTTGTTATGTTTTCTTGAATCATGATAGAATGACTCTGGAATTTACTCATCATATACAAACATTTTAATATCTCATCCACAATTCCACATGGTGAACTGCTAGTATACATCATGTTTTGAATACTGGCTCTAATATGGAAAAGGTCATCAGTGTCGGTAGGAGAATGATCTTTAACATTTTGCAACTGCAGAAGCACAAGGGTGTAGCCGATCCCCTTGAAGTTGTTGCAGCAGAGATATCTGACGAGGCAATCTTGTTATGTCTTGATGAATTTATGGTATGCCATGAATTTATGGTTTGTCATTTGGACAGTCATTGCTTAATGGTCGCTGATCCTTTCTTTCTGTTTGATAATTTTAAAGGTAACTGATGTTGCTGATGCATCATTATTGAATCGTCTTTTCAGACATCTATTCAGCACCGGATCTGTGAGTATATGAAGCTTTATGCTGTGTATGTCGTTTTTGCTCTTACTTTGAGCTACATATTCATTCTATGAAGCTTTCTGTATTTGTCATTTTGACAAGTGCAGATTCTTATTGCTACTTCCAACCGTGCTCCAGACAACCTTTATGAGCGTGGGCTGCAAAGAGATCTTTTCCTACCATTTATTTCTGCTTTGAAGGTATGTATATGGAGGTTCCTCTATGAGGATGCTGATCAGACAAGCCGAAGCAAGTGTTTTGTACTCTTGATATATCGGTGGCTATTGAAACAGACAAATTTTGATTTGAAGATGTCCACTTTTGAAAACGGAGTGACAAAACATTTGCATTGTATCAGCCTCACTGATTGNTCCACTTTTGAAAACGGAGTGACAAAACATTTGCATTGCATCAGCCTCACTGATTAAAGCTACTACTATTTTAGTTCTAGTATACATAAGTTTCTATATAGCCACTACTTGATCCTAGTCTACAGACATTGCTGTATGCAGGATCAAACAAATCAAGCCTGTTTACTCGTTTGCTGTATAGTAACTTAGTGCTTGTCGGAATGTAGGAAAGATGTGTAGTGCATGAAATTTGTTCGTCAACAGACTATCGCAAGATGACTTCGGTAAAACATTATTACTTTGCACTCTCTATATAAAAGTTAATTTAAGCTTTTATGACTATCACATTTGTTGGAAAAATTCTTATGCCTGGCTGTACCTTTTCCTGCTTTTACTTGCTGCAGGCTGAGCAAGGTTTTTACTTTGTTGAGAAGTCTCCGTCAGGCCTTCTTAAGAAAAAATTTGAGCAGTTAATCTCTCACCATACAGCTGTTCCACAAGAGGTGGAAGTTGTAATGGGAAGAAGATTGCAGGTAATATTTTTGCAACTATGCTTAGTTATATATATATATATATATATAGTATGATTCGCGAAAGTTTTATCTAGTATATTTATCTGGTCAGGTTCTGCTTGGTGCTAACGGATGTGCATACTTTACTTTCGAGGAGCTTTGTGACAAACCTCTTGGAGCCGCAGACTATTTTGGATTGTTTAGTAAGTTTTTACAGTAGATTTACCTGATGTCAAGTAGCTGTTGTGGTGTTTGATAGAGTTGATCCTTACTACCAGAAGTTAGAATTTGAAATCTGCAGAATTTCAGTCTATGTTGACTTGAATACGAATAGAGTCGTTCTTCATAAAGTCACTCTTCATAAAGTCACACTAGCGTGGAAAGTTGTCTGAATGTGTATTTTCTTTTTTCCTTTGGAAATGAAGTCTGAAATCTACAGGGCCATTTCATATTTATACTTTTTTTATTAACATTTTCTTGAAGGAAATTACTATCTTGTTGATTTTTTGCAGAGGGATTTCATACCCTGGCTTTGGATGGAGTGCCAATGTTTGGGCTCCACAACAGGGCAGCAGCCTATCGTTTCATCACTCTAGTTGATGTTAGTCCATTTTCCTTCTGAATTGGTTTGATAGGTGGCCTGGTATCATTCTAACATTGTCAAAAATGTATTATATGTGTTGGCTCCTCAAGTATTAAAAGATCACCAATACTGCATACCGGCAAGCACTGCTGTGTGAATCACACATCTAATTATTTGTTTATAAATGAAATGTGTAAAGAATATGAAGCTGGTTACATCTTTTTTTTACCAAGTATAAACTAGTTACATCTTTGTTATTGCATGTACAGGTTATGTACGAGAATAAAGCTCGTCTACTTTGTGCAGCTGAGGGGACTCCCCTCCAGCTTTTTGAAAAAATTGTCACAATTTCTGATGCACAACGTGTGGTACCTAGAACTTCAAGATCGAGGAAGAATGATGAGATTGACCTTTGTGTGGATAATGAATTGGGTTTTGCAAAAGATCGGACTATCAGCAGGTAAAATTTCTGCATTAATGTTTACATTCTGAATAGTCTTATATAATATGTTGCATCTTAAAATATTATAAGTGTGCAACTTGTATGCCCTTTATTCAATCAGTCCTATTAGTGCATGTCATTCTATCATCTTCACTTTGCATTAATGCTTGGCAAGTAGCAGGTATGCAAGCAATTACACCTTCATGTTTCTGCAGAACTTTTGAGTGATCATTAGTAGTTAAAAGCTACTTACTTCTTTGACACTGTAATTTACTATATATGATGCACCTGACTCAATAGCAGAAGGATTTCAACAGCAGGATTAGGAAAATATTAAGAGATTGAATTCTTAAATAATTCATTTGTTTTAACTGAAAACTGAGTTATTAATTATCTGTTTGGCTCGGTTATTGAGTTCTAGTGTAGTTGAAGTGACAGAAGGTAAAACAACTTTGTGATCCAGGTTAACAGAGATGAATAGCAGTGAGTATTTGGAGCAACATGCTGAATTGTTGACAGAATGAGTAAGAGATTTCTATGTCAGTTTTTTTTTTGTATGTTGTACAATTGCTGATGACATGAATTCCAAAATGCTGATTATATATATATAATTTTAGTTAATATAGATATTTATATAGTTAGAGCCCATATTATAATAAGTAAAGTTATATAATTTGGACTCATGTTATAAATATATAATTGGGTCTAAAAATTAAAATTTTATTTAATATAGATATGTATATAGTTAGGACCCATATTATAATAAGTAAAATTATATCTAATATATGTATATTTTTTAGGCCCGTGGCCCAGTACCGACGACCGACCGACCAACCAAAACTTTTAATCTTTCGCCTATAATAATATAGTATAGATATATATATATTTTATTTTTTTTGCTAAATGAATACAGATTATATTGCTGGATGCTGTGTTCCCAATCTCTTTCCTTTTAAGAATAGAACTATATAAGTGACAGATAAAGAGCAAACTTCATACCTTTAGGCACCTAGCTTGTACTTGGCAACTTTATAACAAGAATCTTGCAGTTTGCATATGATAGTGAGATAACTTTAGACCAACCCCACTATCTATTTTCCCTCGTATATTGTAGTTTTATATTTAGCTTCAGAAACCTACTTCTGGGCTCTGCAATTCTTTGATTATTTCTTACTTGCCCATAAGTTCTTTTGCCAGTTTATTTTACTTTTATATGATGCACTTTACTGAATAGAAGGAATCCAACAGCTCTGTTACTTGGCTAGTACTCTAGACTAGACTGTAGTTTTATGTTTCGCTAAAAAGATTATTTTTGTTATATGTTTCACGATTTTACCTGATGCTAGCTTATATAAGGTGACAAAGTAAAATTTCGTGTGATCTAGGTTATCTGTGAGTACATGGAGCAACCCGCTAAGTTGTCAGCAAATATGCTGCACCTACAAACTGATAACAAGGTGTACAAGCATTAGTTATAGCTTTCTTTGCCTTACAGTCACTGATCACGTATGAATGCTGTAATATAGATTCTGAAGCTGAATAAAGATGTATATAGTTGTAACATATATAGACTACTAGATTATACAAGTTTGGCTGCTGTTTTTTTGTTTGTGAACATTTTCTGTGAACATAAACTTCACATCAGTTATATTAGAGACTTAAAACTAAGAGTTCCCAGACGCGAATATAATTATTTAATTATTTTTTTTCCCTATGCACATGAAATAATTATTTAGGAATTTATAAACATTATAACAAGTTGTTTCTAATTAAGGATTACTGATGGTTAACGATTATGATCTATTATGGGTTAAATGACTTATTCATAATCAAACTCTCAAAAAGCTTGTACTTGAATAACTGAACTAATATAAACTTGCAATCAACTAACTGAACTAATAAAAACTTGAAATTAACTAATTAAACTGATCATCAACTTGCAACTGGGTAATCGAAATCAAAAAGTTATAAAATATCACATATTTTCATTTATAGAGTGTTGTAGGAAGAAACTGGTACAACAGTAATTTTGGAGAGTGCTGGAATCACGGAACAAGATATCCTATCCAGGGGTTCAAGGAGGACAAATTACCTATTTGAAGGACAGGAGTTTGAGAGATTAAGAGAGATTGTGAGAGATTGAGAGATTGAGAGATTGTGAGAGATTGAGATAGGAGAGAGATTGTGAGAGTTTGGGAGATTGAGAGATATTGTGATAGATTAAGAGAGAAGAGAGAGGCAGAGAAGAGAGTTGAGTTTAGTTTTGTAAGTTATAAATTTATTTTTGTTTAGTACTCTAGTTGTAAGTTTATTTTTGTTCAGTACCTTAGTTGCAAGTTTTTATTAATCTACGAATGTAAATGTAAGTTGGGGTTGAGTTCAGTTTTGTAAGTTGCAAGTTCAGTTTTTATTTTGTTACCTAAATGCAAGTTTTAATTACTTGAGTTATGTAAATGCAAGTTTTTTGAGTTGAGTGAACCACTTGCAAGGCGAGTGCGAGTTTAATTATGAATAAGTCATTTAAACCGATCGGCCCTGCCAAAATTTGAGGCTATAAATCTGCACTGAAATACAAATTTTATGAAAGTTCAATCACTCTAATTGTTAATAATATAATTACAAAAATTATTAAAATATTTACGCATATATATAGTTAATCAATCACAATAATAATCCAACATCATTTGTATAAATTAACTGTAATCTTTATAATATTTTCGTCTTTATGAAAATGACATTGTAATTTTATCTGTTGTGGTGACATATATATTATGTGTCATGTATTATTCAATCTATTACATTGAAACTAATTATTAGGAGATGGTGCCAAGCTACTAATAATCTTAGCACATCTAAAATAAACACGACCACTATTAGACATAACAGTCGATGCTTCTTCTTTGTTGTCCATAATGCTAGTAGCCAATCTCACCATTCCCGGCCTTGTGACAAATCCATCCCATCTTCACTAGTCCACCACCAATAACCCGAAACCTCTGCCATTCAGGTGACAACATATCAGCAGAAGATGGAGATGCAGCAGGTGATGAAATGTACTAGATTTCGAACGAGGAAACGAACGGAGAGGGAGCCCAGGTTAAGATACAGAGTGCAAAGTAAATAACCATGGTTGGCAAGTTTGTAGACTTAGCTGCCATGGTGATTGAGAGAGCTTGTTTTACTACTAGCAATGTTCTCAAGCTTGATGATGGATTTTGTGTTGAGACGTCAGCTATTTATAGGGTTGCAAAGTATGCATAATGTTTTAGTTTCATTTATGGTTTTCTTAGAAGTTATTAAACACTTATTGTACAAGTAACATATTGTCTCAGTATATTTGTACATGCATGCATGTAGCAGTTCATATTAAATTGGATCAATATACCGTAAAAGATAAGAAAATGCATCGTACTTTCTTTTAGCACATATTTAAACATAGAGTACCGGTCAAATTTTTCTGTATTTTGAAAATTCAATTCTCTTATTTGGTGGTGACATAAAATTATTCGGTATGATACATGTATATAGAATTTTTAGTTGCGGATACATGTATTCGGTAGCTATATATATAATTGATCATAGTAACATACATAGTGGAGCTGTCGGTGCAGTGGAGGTAAACATAGATATCTACTAATTGGATTCCTAATTAACTCCTGTTAAACTACAGATGAATTTGATGGTCGAAATTAAACTTCTAATTTTGTAGAAACAGAAATTAGCAATTATCAAAATCAAACTATATAGATACATTTTTGTTATTGAGGATTGACTGTACTATATAGGTATGCATGTACTATTATTGTACTAGTTAGTTAACATCCTTGTCACTTAAAAGGTTAAAATTGCGACATATATGAACCGCTTACTAATTATGTAGCAAAGGAAAAAAGACATGGCAACAGTACTAATATACGCTAAAATATAATCGCGAGTGAATGCAAATGATGATTTATGCTACCGATAAATATATCATCGCCACTTATTTCATATTAACACAAATACAAGCAATGGCATTTGATTACACCATTATAATTTAACATAATAAAGTAGTTCTTATATTATTTATTTATAATGTTGCTAATCCAAGTAGTACTTATAGTTTCCAGTACCATTTCTTTAATTGTTGCCATTCGATCCTGAGCCTGCTCTAGAACCTGCATAGGAGCCAGCCTCTGAACCCGCTTCAGACCCAGCTCCTGAGCCATCCCTGGACCCGGCATGAGAACCAGCATAAGAACCTGCTTCAGAGCCTGCCTCAGATGACCCGCCTCCAGAACCAGAACCAGAACCAGCACGTGATCCAGCATGCGAACCTGCTTCAGAGCCTGCTCCAGACGATCCTCCTTCAGAACCAGAACCTGCACGTGATCCAGCATGTGAACCTGCTTCAGAGCCTGCACTAGACCCGGATGAACCCGAACCAGATCCAGATGAAGAGGCTGAACCTGAGCCCGAACTGGATCTAGAACCTGATCCAGAACCTGCCCCTGAACCTGCCCCAGCTCCGGATCCAGAACCTGAGCCACCCAAGGCTATACCCCCTCCAGTTCCAATCCCAACACCCACACCACCAAGATTTAAACCCAAGTCCTTCCTAGCAATCCTACACTCAGATACTATGAAAGCAGATATTACCATAACCATAACCACAAACCTTAGAGTGTTTGCAGCTGCCATTTTTATAACAGTTCGGTGCTTGTTTTTTATATATATTAATTGTACAAGAGATGATGAAGTAAGAAGAATGTTTTTTGTATATATCTATTTTGCATGGGGACTCAGCTATTTATAGACATGTATGTTCAGCTATAAACAGTAGTTTGGGAGTATCATGATTATTGTTGTTTGAGTGGAGTTGGTGGATTTGCATGTATACACTGCTGCATGTGGCTAATATTGCATGTTTTTTGGGGAGGTCTACTTTATTGACAAGTGTTATATAATTTACTCAGCCAACTCATGTAGATTATGATATTCACCAAGTGTAGTGGAGCTTATGGCTAGCCAATTGCAATCTTTGGTGCATATATATTGGTTCTATTGTCAAATGCATATTCTGCTGTCTCGTTTATTTAACTTATTATACTGTATTCCAATTGTGAAAGGTGGCAATATCATGATGATCTATATAGCTGCACCTACCATATATTGTGTGTGGGACGTTTTCTAATAGGCTAGGGTCTAATTTGTAGCCATATAAATCTGATTAAAAATCAACAATAACCAGAATAGTTTGTTTTTGTAAACGTGTCATCTAATTCTAAATATAATCTTGTCGTATAACATTTTAGAGTTGTAAACTTAAATCAGCAATAATCTGGATAAAACATTTTTGAAGTACTTCCTCTGCTCTTTCCCTTTTTGCGCGAGTCCTTGCATACTTACAGAGTAACAGTAGACAATTTTATGTTGCACTGGCTAGAAAAACTACTGCTTCACTATTACGTAGTTTATCTTGATCTTAAACTCGCTCACTCTTTCCAATTATTTTGACCAATTAATTCATACTTATAGGCAAAATATGCCTTCATTGTATTTAAGGCAACATCGCATAACAAAACAGTCTCACCTGTTGATATTAACCTAGGTACATGAATATTTGAAAATTTCACCATTTCAACCTAGCTTCGCCCAAAGAGGAGAAAAGTAATGAATGGATATGTACTTCATGATACACTGATTCTTCGACATTAGGTCTCGCCCAGAGGATCAACCTCACTTGAAAAAAGGGTTAAATCTCAAAGTGCTCCCTGAAGTGAAGGGCATGTATCAAATAGGTGACTCTAGTTATCGGGGTCTCGTTTGTACCACTATAATCGAGAGTGATGACATTGCCCTTAGTCAACTTGTGTTGACTAACGGAAAATGAATAGTAGCGTTAAATTTTAACGGAAAATATTAAATATATATTCAGAATTTAAAATGAAAAGCTTAAATTTTAATTTTATATTTTTAAAATTTTAAAATCAGAATAAGAATATTTTTAAAATTTTAAAATCGGATTTTTTTTAAAAAAAAATTAAAATCAGATTAAGATTTGAAAATAATTTTTTTAAAACCAGAATATGAATTTTTTAAAAATTTTAAAATTTTAAAATCAGAATTTTTTTTTAAAAATTTTAAAATCAGATTAAGATTTGAAAATAATTTTTTTAAAAAAAATTAAAATCAGAATATGAATTTTTTTAAAATTTTAAAATCAGAGTTTTTTTTAAATTTTAAAATCAGATTAAGATTTGAAAATATTTTTTTAAAAAAATTTTAAAATCAGAATATGAATTTTTTAAAAATTTTAAAATTTTAAAATTTTAAAATCAGAATTTTTTTTAAAAAAAATTAAAATCAGATTAAGATTTGAAAATATTTTTTTTAAAAAAAATTAAAATCAGAATATGAATTTTTAAAAAATTTTAAAATCAGAATTTTTTTAAAAAATTTTAAAATTAGATTAAGATTTGAAAATATTTTTTTTTAATTTTTTAAAATCAGAATAAGAATTTTAAATTTTTTTTTTTTTAAATTTTAAAATCAGATTAAAATTTGTCACGTCACTTTCCGTTAGGTCATCCAGTCAAACTAACGGATATGTCATCACTGTCAACTAGAGTGGTGCAAATGAGATGCCAATAACTAGAGTGACTAATTTGATACCAGCCTCTCACTTCAGTGAGTATTTTGAGATTTAACCCCTTGAAAAAATGGATATCTCCCGGATGTATTGACATTAGTCCGCACGACACTAGTGGCCTCGCCCGACATCGTCCGCATTACCGCTGGTGCGGCCTCACTCAACCTCATCCGTTCCTCTTGCGGCCTCTTTCGCCCTTGTTCGCACGCTCGCTTATGCGGCTTCGTCCGCTCGGTTAACCTCGCCCAAAAATATAGGCCTATCTCGAATGAATCGACATAAGCCCATGGAACATAAAGACCTTGCCTTTATGAATGAGGCATCACCCTTGTTACGACAATTGGTTTAGAAAAGTAATAGGTTTCAGGCACATCTTTACATATACATCACCTACTTTGCGAATGATGGAGACATGTACGCTCTTCGAGTACATCAATATTCTGGAAGAACAGGAAGTTGAGCCTCACCTTTATCATCAACCTCGCCTAATATTTTTACTTGTCAAAGACTCGTTGCTGCTGAAGGCTAGGCTCCATCCAGGCTAATTGAATTCTCACCCAGTTAGGAGAGTCTAGTTACATCGTCTTGAGTGACATTTCTGAAAGGCCTGCTCATTACGGTTACGACTTGGGGTAAATATGGAATATGCCTAGGCTGGTTTATGATAGAATCGGGCCGAGCACCTAGTCGCCAACATTCCTTATACGTAACCGAGCTTCAACGGCCTGAGCCCAGGTACGCTTGAGACGGTAGTTCGAATCCGCCTTGGGGGTAGGAAATCTAATCACTATGTAGGCACATTGTTGGGGACCGCGTAGTCACTTGCACGCAAAAACCCTAATTCTTATGTGTTAAGCTTTTTTGCCCTCAGCAATCTCAGCCCAAAACACCTCCATCACCATCAAACTACGTCGTTCGTCGTCATCAACCACCACTTTGTTCCAGCACCCTCCCCGAATTTGTTATCACCAAATTTCTCCGTTAACACGTACCATTCTCTTCAACTTTATCTTCTTCCACCGGCAGATAGTTTCTCTCAGCCTTTTGTACACTAATCACTCACCGCTCCCGGTAAGATTCCTTTCATTCTAAACTTATGTTTACAATGATCAGTTGATCACCACTGGCTTTATAATATACACACATGAATAGCTTTCAAACATTTTACACTTCATATTCAATTACAACCTAAAATTGTGCTCCAAAAAAAAAATTAGTGTGTTATCGAATTTTCTTCAAGAGGGAAGAGACGAGATCTAAATTTTGTTTTTTTCAAAAATTTCTCAAAAAAAAAATCTTATAAAAAATGAGGTAATCAGGAGGAAAGCTCTCATGTAACTTTTCAAAAAATTCCCCCAACCATCCTCTCTCTCAAAATTTTATTTCCTATTTTCCAAAAAAAATCAGTAGCATGTCAGAAAAAAATTCTTCAACTTTTTTTGCTTATTAAAAGAATTTATTAGAACAAATACTCACTTTAAGGCCCGTAAAGCTATAAGCCTAATTATTAAAAAATAAAGTTTATAAATGAAAGCTCGCATTATATTCCAAAGCCATAGATTGGAAGTTTTGAATCAGTTCTTACTTCTATACTAAGCCTTCACCAATAATTTTTTAAATTACTACTTTTATTGAACACTATTTTATAGATCAACCGCCGTTATGCAATGCCATTCTATTAAGAACGCAAATAAAAAGGAAAAAGACTCCTGAGTTTATTTTAAGGATAGAAGATTATAAAAAGCTTCAGGAATCCAAAGTCATCAACTTCTCATGTATGTACGCCAACCACATATATAATAGACAGAGGTGGAATCCCCTTTTGAAGGAATATCTCGAATGACATATCGGTAGCTTCTTGACAGCAGATTTCCCTCGCAAGTCAGCTTAGAAAGGAAGTAGAGCTACAATACCTATAACATTCAAGAACAGGGTATCCATGTGATTACTGCTATTTCCATAATTTGTGTTGTCAAACTTTCACCTCAGACCATGCGAGTGATCAAACACTCCTCCAGCTGAACCAGGGAAAGCAGCTCCTCCAACATTACTGGTAGCTGTAGCATTGCCAACTCCATAAGGCACTATCGTCTCACCTGAAACACCAACACTCATCTGCATGGATCTACTGTAATTGTCAACATAACCACCAGCATTATGCATGTGAGGAGGTGGTGGATGTAAGGGATCTTGATTCATGTAAGGACCACCATACGGCTTCGCCACTACACATACAAAAACGATAAAATTGTTTAGTAAGAATTACAACAATACCAGTTGTTGTACAGTAAGTTTAAATACAACTGCAAATCAAATAAACAGAAAACCGTACCCCTTGCCCTTCTTTCAGCATTTGCCACCTGAGCACGCAAATTCTCTAGTTCTCTTGACATGCCAACCAATTCCTTCTCCATCACTTTCAATTTCTCTACTTTCTCTGTATTCCAACCTTTTTCATACTCAAATGTTGTGCTTCGTAACCAGAATACAAACAAAAAGAATTTCAGAGAAGTGCATTTAAGCAGGCAACAATTTTTCCAGACCGAGTTCGGCTGAATGACACATGATTGCATGCAAAGATACAAAAAAGAGGCTAAACACTAATATCGACCAAATAGACTTTTGTGATGTAACATAATGCAGTTTTATTATAATTATACATTAAGGTACCATAACCATACGTACTAAGAACCTATATTTCATCAACAGTAATTTAAAATTTTAAAACATTAAAAGTAAAAACAGTATTAGTCGAGGATTCTGGGATAGGCTACTGCCAAAAGCTCATGGGCCACTCCCACCCCCCTGACCAAGGCCATGGGTCAGCATCATCACACCCCCTACCCTTGTAATTGAAAAACCATGTAACTGCTACAAATAAAACGTTGACAGTCATGAAATTTGATCTCAAAAGTAGGAATTAGTTACTTATATAATACTTGTACTCTGACTCGTTACAAATCACTATTAGCCAATGTAAGCTCTAGTATTTCTTTAATATTTTGTTATCTTTTACATATTATAAGATATATACTATTAATAAAATAATGCAAACTGATAATAACTTTTGCTTATAAGTTATGAACTTATGAAAATAACTTTTAAGTAAACAGGTCCCATATACGATGACACAATAACATATAGATAATTAGACACACACACACGGGTTTATTAAACTGCAGCCTTGCCATATCACCGGATCAAATGAGCGCTCTTATACAAAAAAGATTTTTAATGATACAAGTAAGAAGATGAGTATTCACTTACCGTAAGCTTTGGTGTTCTTTCTTCATATTTTCAAGTTCAGACTGCATTCCTGGGAGCTTTTTAAGATCAGCACGGGCTATTTCCAATTCTTGACAGGCATGCTGAATTTGACCGCTCAACTCTTGATTAGTTTTTAGCAGGCCGTTTGCCTCAATATGAGCCTGCTGCAGGTCCTCAATACTTTCACCAGCAGATCTCTCTACTTCCATTTTTGCAATTTTTTCCAACAAAACCCGAATCTGGATATCAGCTTCTGTCTGGGTGCTTCTTATATGAGCTCTTAGCCTTTGTATGTCCTGCTGAGAAGCAACAAGATCATGCCTCAAGGCTACATGAGTAGAAGCTAGTCTATGATTGTCCCCTGCAAGCCTTTCTATTTCTGCTTCTTGGGCAGCCAGTTTATTATCAAGAAACTCAGGAGGAAGGGTTTCCAAAGTCCGGCTTGCAGAAGGAAATGGACCATGACGCATCATCCCTGGAGCTTGACCAGAACGTCCCCCATAACCTGGTGGCAAATGTCCTCTTGCTGCCATTTGTCGCTCGAAAGAAACAAGTTACTCAAAAGTATATGGTTCCAAGGGTCCACACCTATTTGTCCGACATAATTATGCAAATAAAGAAACATTGTAGAAAGTAGTTAAGTAATGCAGAACTCGAGTCCAAATACAAACAATTAGACACATAACAGAGTGCCGGAGAGTGAGAGTGAGAGATAGTTACCTTTTGCGAAGTAGAGAGAGAGAGAGAGCAAAAATGGGAAGGGAGAGCAACCGAACAGTTACCTTTTGAAATCTATTTTAAAAACATAAACCCCAATTAATCAAGACCATAAGTGCCATAAAGCTAAATATCTATAAACCTTNCGAAGTAGAGAGAGAGAGAGAGCAAAAATGGGAAGGGAGAGCAACCGAACAGTTACCTTTTGAAATCTATTTTAAAAACATAAACCCCAATTAATCAAGACCATAAGTGTCATAAAGCTAAATATCATAAGTGCTATAAACCTAAATAACATGAGTGCCCTAAACTTTAATACCATAAGTACCATCAACTTTAATACAATAAGTACCATAAACTGTGATAACAGTTATCACAGTTTATGGTGTCTATGGTATTATTGTTTATGGTATGGTATTTACAGTTTATTGTACTTATGGTATATAAGTTTACAGTACTTATGTTCTTATTATTTATGGTTCTTATTGGTTAATTTGTACGTTATAAAGGCCATAACCAGCATAATTTACACGTCATAAGGGTCATAACTAGCATAATTTGCATGTTATAAAGACCATAACCAATATAATTTGCACGCCATAAAAGCCATAACCAGCATGACTTATACGCCATTAATATTATATCATAAGCGTCATAATTGTTACACCACAAGTACCATAATAAATATCATCCATATGTCATTAACAAAGGACTCAACATAAAAATAACAGTAACACATAAAAATTTAAGAGAGCAACCTTCCAGCCATCCTTCCAGCTCATGCTCTGCTCTCCAAATCATTCAACCGGTTAGTCATCATTTCTTTCAAGTCTTTCATAGCTTCCAAGTTTGCCTTGGTAAATTCTTCATGCTCCGCTTTCCTTTGTCTTTCATAGCTTCTGCCTCTTCTTCTCCAACTTGATAAATTCTTCCAGCTTATTACTCAGTTCTTCATTATCTTTCTGCAGTTTTTTATTCTCCTCCAGCATTCGTTCTTTAAATTTAGCAAGTTTTTTTTCAAATTTTCTTTTTGAAGAAGAAGATTAGCAGCACAAACCAAAGTGATACATTGTAAAACATCCGGATAAGAGTCGGTAACGGATGCAAGACATTTAATCAAAGCATCTGTTATCTCCGTCAAAAGGTTAGGAGAAGAGCTCGACATTGCAAAAGGGGAGAGAAGTTAAAGAAATAACCTTTTTTTAGACAATCTGATATCTGAATTAACATATACAATTAGACAGTTAGAGACAAATGGATGCTTTGATTAAACATCTTGCATCCGTTACCGACTCTTATCCGGATGCTAATCTTCTTCTTTAAAGAAGAAAATTTGAAAAAAAACTTGTTAAAATTGAAGAACGAATGCATGAGAACAAAAAACTGTGGAAAGATCACGAAGAACTGAGTAATAAGCCAGAAGAATTTATCAAGTTAGAAAAGAACAGGCAGAAGCAAGAGAGGAAGGCCCGGAGAACAGAGCATGAAGAATTTACCAAGGCAAACTTGGAGGCTATGAAAGATTTGAACGAAATGATGGCTAACCGGTTGAATGACTTGGAGAGCGGAGCATGAGCTGGAAGGATGGCTGGAAGGTTGCTGTTAAATTTTTATGTTGAGTCCTTTGTTCGGCGCTTATGGCGTACAAGTCATGCTGGTTATGGCTTTTATGGCGTGCAAATTATGTTGGTTATGACCCTTATAGCATGTAAATTCTGTTGATTATGTCCCTTATGACGTGCAAATTATGTTGGTTATGGCCTTTATGGCGTACAAATTAGCCAATAAGAACCATAAACAATAAGAGCATAAGTACTGTAAACTTCTATACCATAAGTACAATAAACTGTAAATACCATAAACTGACACCATAAGGACCATAAATAATAATACCACATGCACCATAAACTGTGATAACATGGTACTTGTGTTATCATAGTTTTTGGTACTTATTGTATTAAAGTTAATGATACTTATGGTATTAAAGTTTATGGTATTTATGGTATTTAGGTTTATGGCACTTATGGTATTTAGCTTTATGACACTTATGGTCTTAGTTAATTGGGGTTTAGGGTTTCAAATAAGATTTTATTTTCAAAAGGTAACTGTTTGATTTCTCTCTCTCCCTGTTGCTTTGCTCTCTTGCTCTCCTGCGCAAAAGGTAACTGTCTCTCACTCTCCCACTCTCCGGCACTCTGTTATGTGTCTAATTGTTTGTATATGTTTGTATATGTAACTGTCTCTAACTGTCTAATTGTATATGTTTGTATATGTTTTTTACCTATATCATAGATCTTAGTATTATGATTCGAATATCACTAATCATAATCCAGATTTACAGGTAATGGTAATAATCTATTAATTTTTATTGATTATATTTGATTTAAGATTCCACATATTATATACATAATTCATAGAGTCCGCGCAAAATTAATCATGAATCTAGTAGAATCTCTTCTATTAAGGTGGGATTTTAAAACAGCTAAAATAAATAGGAAAATCCAACATAATCTATGGATTTTTAAAATCCATCAATATTAATAAGTTTTTGAATACCCCTGGATTTTAATTAATTAATAATAATTCAAATTGAATACCCCTAGATTTTAAATCATTATTTAAAATCCAGATTGAATACCCCTAAATTTTAAAACATTATTTAAAATCCTAATTGAATACCCCTAGATTTTAATTGATATTTTTTAATTCAAGTTGAATACCCCAAGATTTTTAAAATCCAAAAAAATACTCCACAATCTCAGTTGAATACACCCCTATTAGTTTCTAGTGAATAATAATATAAATCGTATTCAATCGAAAACAACTATTGATATACATGCATGTTTTATACCCAAATTTAACATTTCAATTAAAGCAAAGAGAAAATTAGAAAGATTAATCAAAGGACAGGATGATTTCGAATGGTTCACCAACATAAAATATATAAACAAAGCGAATTATATACGCACAAGTATAGTTTGTGTGTGTTTTCTCCCCCTTCCCCAAAATTACACACACTAGTGGATGACACATCAATATTGAAATCATCATCATGCTCAATGGCCTGTTTACCCAGCAAACAAGTAGAGAGGCAAACAAAATATGTTGCCTGTAATCCGCAAAATAATACCATTGGAAACCACTTATGCTTGGAAATGCAACTACAGCAGGTCAGCAACAACCAACAATAAATGGAATTCGAGAAACCTAGAACTTTATTTGTATTTGTACTTGATATTAAATGTGATGCCAGTCCTGCCATTTAGTTCTACTTGGATAAAATCAAGAAGTATTCCCATACAGGGTAAATACTCATAGATAGACTTGTTACTCAGGTTTCTTTCTATAATTTCCGCACGTCCTAGTTAACAAACTTCAGAAAGTTGTCATTGCTACACAGGTATTTTGTAATTATAAGTGACACTTTAATAGTTTAATTTGGGTTTGGTTGCTGTTGCAACACAAATAACCAAATTAAGTTAATGTGTAATTGCCAATGGGTTGTTGATTAAATTTGATTGATTATTTGTATTGCATGTAAGATGCTGACTGGCTGTGAGATTTAGGTTTCGAATTTTGGTTGCCTCTATCATCGTCATCATAAGAAATGATTTAGGTTTAGGTTTCGAATTTTGGTTGCCTCTATACATTAGAGATTTGACTGTTTGATATTTCCTTGATTATGTGATTCAGTGTTTAATGTAACCGATCTAGTCATCAGCTTAAAGAAGAGGATTCAATCCAACGTTAATAAGAAATGATTTAATTACACTTATAAAGGTTTTGCCTTTTTAGGCTTATCAGCTTTGTTTATAATCTTTCTTAACTAGTTACATTCCCAATTCCTTCTTTTCCAACATGTGTTCTGAATTGCGTATTTCCATGTATAACTATAATGATTTTTAATTTCTTCTAAAACATCTTGAGACGTTCAGTGTCCAAGGACCCTATCCGTTTCTTATTTAGCCTATCATAATGCGTTGTCTGTTCTTCATGAGTTGAATCTAGAGGAAAGAGAAATAAAGAGATGGAGTGGGTATTGGGGGAATTGGATGATGATGGAAAATAATGAACCCAAGTCGCTCCAAACAATCACTAAAAAAAATCTCTAAGTAATGAAAGGCACAAATATTTCAACATAAAAACAAAATAGTGAATATATAGCTGCATTTCACTTGAAATATATCAAACTAATGCAATGTAAAAAGATGCATATATCACATGATTACACAATTTCCTCGTAAATTCACATAGAAGCATTCCACATTAAGTAAATCATAGATATAACAAAATACAAAAAAATGGCAACATAAAAGCTTAGTTTCTAGTGAAAAATAATATAAATCGTATTCAATCGAAAACAGCTATTGATATACATACATGTTTTATGCCCAAATTTAACATTTCAATTGAAGCAAAGAGATAATTAGAAAGATTTATCAAGGGACAGAATGATTTCGAATGGAAATATATTAAACAAAGCGAATTATATACGCACAAGTATAGTTTGTGCGTGTGTTTTTTACCTGTATCGCACAGGATTGAAGAGACTGGTGAGAATGATAGATAAGTCGAGCTCCGTTCCGAGACCAGAATTGCAAAAGAAATTGAAATTGTAATTGTGTGTTTGTGTGTCTAAAGAGGCGCAAAGGGGTTTTGTAGAAAGCGAGAGAATGTTTATATAATATAATAAAGTTTTCGTAATTTTTTTTATTATTAGTGTAACTATTTTATTATTATTTTTAATAAAAAATTTATAAAGTTTTCCATTTGTGGGCCTGATTCAGGTCCATTTTAGGATTTGTATATGTTTTCTTTAGAGGTGGATCTGTACGTGTGTTGTTTGCTGCATAAATTGGACCCGATAGATTGGTGAAATATTTGGACCAACAAAACAAAAGGCCTCTTTGCATATTTCTAGATTGCTATAAAGTATAAAGTGCACATCACAACCTTCAAAAGTCCTTCGTTTTCCACATTTATGTCTAGCTCATGGTAGCATTTTATCATCTTATTGGTTAAAGATAGATAATAAATATATAATTAATCAGTGAGACACAAAATATACAGACTAGGCTAAGGGGAAAAATATTGATTTGTCCGGAAGAAAACTGGCTTGTTGATTTATCCAGGTACCGTTTAGTTTGATTTGACGTAATTCAGCACCGTAACTTTTACTATATTGGAACTTACATAATTAATGTGTTTAGTTGTACAAAGTAGTTGCGGTAAACACACAATAACCCACTCATCTAGGTGATGCGTGGTCACTCGGTTATAGTGTTATATAGATGTTGTGTATTGTTTTTATTAAATAACATAATTATAATTGTATGTTTTTTAAATAATATAATATTATGTATTAAATTATATTGATTACTAAAATTATAAAATATACTTTAAAATTTAAATAAAAATATTAAATCCAAATTAAATATTAAAAGTGATCATGAAATTTTTAAAAAATTAAATGCATAAATTAATTTTTTTATTAAAATACGTAGGTCAATTATTATTTAAAATTATTTAATATGTAAACACAGATACATATATTTATACATGTTATAATACATATCTATATCATTTTTATTGAAAATATATTATTTAATTTTATTTGTATTATTTTTTATTTGAAATAGAGTAACATTAAATTAATATATTTACTCATCTTAATAATCATTTTAATTTTTTAAAATTTCAATATTTATTTTTTTAGGTTAAATGTTACATATCAATCTTTTATTTTATTTATATAAATAAATTACTTTTATTATTATACATGAACAATTCATTATGCAATCTCTAATTCATAAATCAACAAATATTTCTTAGTATTACATAATTTATAATTTCATTTATTTATTTGTATAAATATTTTATTATCATTTATTATTATACTTGAAGTGAGTTACATACTCAACAACCAAACACGTGTTTTTTATTTCTTCACGAAGTAAACATTGTAACGTGATTTCTAGAAAATTTAAGTTATTACGTAACTCAAAAATTTGTCAAACAAAAGAGGCCTAGCTAGTTTTAAAAGTAGAAATCATGCGTGCATTTTTGTCATGCGGGGCTATGGCAAAGTTTAGGGCTTTTTAGCTCAAAAATTTGTCAAACAAAAGAGGCCCTAGCTAGTTTAAAAAGTAGAAATCATGCCTGCATTTTTGTCATCCGGGGCTATGGCAAAATTTAGGGGTATGAATTTTCGTAATTTACTAATAATTACTTGAAAATTTCCATCATAATTCACACACACACATATATATAGTATATACATAGTAAGTTCTCAGCGATGAATTACTTATTTGAGTAATTGATGAACTAATTTCTAATTTATAAAATTTTGATTAACAAATATTATAAAAGACTACAAAACATACGAAAATCATAAAATATAAAAAATAATTGTAAAATAAATAAATAATTACATAATATACAAAAAGTATATAACACAAATTACATAACACTGATAGTGAATAGTGTTCTGTAATTTTGTGTTTTATATTTTTTGCATGTTATCTAAATTTTTTATTTGTTTTGTGATTATTTTTTGTGTCGTGTAGTTTTTTGCTATGTTTAACGACTTTTTTATATGTTCTGTAATTATATNTTTTTCATATGTTCTGTAATTATATTTGTTGTTGGTTCCTCACTTACTCAAATAAGGTAGTTTCTCGTTAAACCTAAGCTTTTATATATACACGCCTGCATCATACAAATTTTAAATTTAGGCTTCATTAAGGTTCTACATGTTACATTGTTACATGTTAAGAATCAAATTAATGAATGTGCAGGACACAGGTAGTTATGGACGGATATAGTAAGGGATATGGGTGGACAACTGTCCCCCTAAAATTCTTTTTATAAAACTTTACTATTAAAATTTTATTAAATTATCAAAATAGTTCCACTAAAATTAAATTTTATAAATGTTTTCATGGAAGTTACATGCACCATTTGCGGCCCAGTACCTCAGCCCTTTGCAGGTATTTAAATAAATCACAAACTCATACATTCATTTACATGGATGTAAAATGTAAATGAATGTATGATGCATAGATCTAAACATATAATTTACGTGTTATACCCGATACTTGGATATGGGTCTTCTGCAGGTACAATGACATAAATGGGTCGGTCCATCTTGCATCTGGGCTCATAAGGCATCATGACTCATATTCAGCTCGCATCGTGCTAAGGATGACAAAATATTCTAAGACTCTTGACCTTAGCGTGAGATCGCAACGCTAGCTCACCAACTTTGGGATCGCATCGCTATCTCTTGTGCATGGCTTGACCTCAACCTTAAGAAGGAAGAGAGAGGAGAACCGGCCCCCCAGCCCAGTTCGTTTTTCACCACCTCTCTTCCAGGTCACATTGATTAGACAGAAAATGGACCCCAGCTCGGTTCGCTTCTCATCACCTCTCTTCCAAGTCGTATCGATCTGATAGAAAAGGGACCTCAGTCGCGGTCGTTCATCCGGACCGCACTGTCCAGGTCGCTTCGCTAGCTCGGAGTACTTAGCACGGATTTCTCATAACTAACTGAAAAGCTCTTAGTCTCATGAGCTCACTTCACCTGATATTATTTACCAATCGGAAGACTATGAAAGGCCCACA
>QRFB01004103.1:9882-31957 GCA_008931105.1 Oenanthe javanica | reverse complement strand
TCTTAGTAGGTGAGAGGCTCATCTTCGTCGATAAGCATCACATCACCATCTTGAGTTAAGAGAAATCCATAATATCTCTCAGGCTCATGGCGAATCCTACTAGAACTACGAATAACCTATGTTTCTTGAGCAGTGTTGTGGTCTTGTACATCCTGCTCAAGTTCCTCCATTGGTTCAATGTTATCTTGTGGGCCTCGAACTTGATCGAGATCTATTATTCTCCCACCATTTTTCTTCGAAAGCATTTCTCTTTCATGAAAAACTGTAGTTCGAGCAACAAACACTTTGTTCTCGGAAGGATTATTGAATGAATAACCCTTTTGTTTCAATTGGTATCCCATAAAATTATATTTGTCTGATTTAGCTCCTAGCTTGTCAGAAGTTAAACGTTTCACAAACGCTTCACATCCCCATATTTTCANAAAATTATATTTGTCTGATTTAGGTCCTAGCTTGTCAGAAGTTAAACGTTTCACAAACGCTTCACATCCCCATATTTTCATAAATGACATGTTATGACGTTTCTTAGTCCATATCTCATATGGAGTCTTCTGAACCGTTTTAGTAGGAACTCGGTTAAGTGTATAAGCAGCCGTCTCCAGGGCGTAGCCCCAGAAACTAATTGGAAGATCTGCATGACTCATATCGATCGTACCATGTCCAACAAAGTACGATTCCTCCTTTCAGAAACTCCATTCCATTGTGGTGTTCCGGGAGGAGTGAGTTGTGATACAATACCACACTCTTTTAATAAACTCTTAAATTCATGTATTAAGTATTCACCTCCACGATCAGATCATAGAGTCTTAATACTTTCGCCAGTTTGCTTTTCTACTTCCGCTTTGTATTCTTTGAAATTTTCAAAAGAATCGGATTTGTTCTTCATAAGATACACATATCTACTGAAATTATCAGTAAACGTGATAAAGTAGTAAAAGCCACCTCTTGTCATAGTACGCATAGGACCACATACATCACTATGTATAAGTTCTAATCGTTCAGTGGCCCTTTCACCTTGTCCAGTAAAAGGAGATTTAGTCATTTTTCCAATGAGACAAGGTTCGCATGCTTCGTATGATTCAAAGTCAAACTTATCCAAGTATCCATCCTTATGTAACTTGGAAATGCGCTTCTCATTTATATGGCCTAAACGACAGTGCCAGAGGTATGTTTGATTTGAGTCATTTATTTTAAGACGTTTGTTATTCACATTATAGATAGGAGTGTCTAAATCAAGAACATATAAACCGTTAAATAAACGTGCAACCCCATAGGTAACATTATTCAAAGAAAAGGAACAACTATTGTTCTGAATTAAAAATGCAAAACCTTTCTTGTCTAAACAAGAAACCGAAATAATGTTTCTGCAAATTGCAGGCACGTAAAAACAGTTCTCAAGTTCTAAAATAAGCCCAGTGGGCAATGATAAATAATAAGTCCCTACAGCTAAAACAGCAACCTTTGCTCCATTGCCAACTCGTAGGTCGACCTCTCCTTTAGCCAAAGTCCTACTCCTTTGTAGTTCATGTACATTTATACAAATGTGAGAACCACATCCAGTATCCAATACCCATGATGTAGAAGTTGACAAATTGACCTCTATAACATAAATACCTGAATCAGAAGCTTGACCAGCCTTCTTCTTCTTCAGATCCTCCAAATAAGCATGACAGTTTCTCTTCCAATGACCTGGTTTACCATAGTAGTGACAATCACCCTTTGCAACAACACCCTTAGGCTTTAAAGCCTGTTTGGGATTAGCCTTTGGCTTGGGACCAGAAGCAGATCCAATCTTCTTCTTTCCCTTCCATTTGCCTTTCCTATTAGCCTTACCTTTGTTATCTACCATCAACATGGCAGCAGGTTCAGCCTTTTCATGTTGGTTTCAGTAGTTCGTAACATGGCCAACAATTCAGTGGGTGTTTTGTCTATCTCATTCATATTGTAGTTCATAACAAAATGAGTATAGTTGCGGTTCAAAGATTGCAAGATTAAGTCAATCTGAGCTTCCAAACCAATCGGGAAACCCAAAGTATCAAGATACTCAATATAACCTATCATCTTCAGAACATGTGGTTGAACAGGTTCACGCTCTCCCTGTTTGCAAGCATACAGTGCTTTGCTCGTGTCGAACCTTTCTTGACGAGCTTGTCCCTCAAACATTCTTTGAAGGTGTTCAATCATCTCATAAGCATCCATATGCTCATGTTGTTTTTGAAGCTCAACACTCATGGTTGCCAGCATGAGACATGCAATATCATTCACATCATCAATATGCTTCTGATAAGCATTTTGCTGAACGCGAGTTGCATTCTCAGCAGGAGGAGCAGGTGAAGGAATTTCAATGACATGGAGCTTACGCTCTTGCCTGAGGACAATCCTCAAATTCCTATACCAATCCAGGAAGTTAGTTCCTGTCAGCTTGTCCTTCTCAAGGGTTGCTCGTACGGAGAAAGTATTTGTATTGTTTGCCATTTAAATATCTACAATGTTTAAAATGCATAAAATAAACATTAGATTGTCTGAGTTATTTATTATGTTCAAATGATTATGATATATTCATAATATATCTCCCACTATTTTTATCAAATTAATAGCCCTTACTATTAATTTGGAAAGTATATCCCATAATTCTTTCTAGTGAGCCAAGATCCATATTTCGTCATGTCCTAAGTCAACCACTGGAAGTCCTTAAAAAATGATTATTTAGGTAGACAACAGTTGTCAATTATATCATATATAATTCTTGGATAGTTTGGTGAACAACGATTGATCTTATCTATCTAATAGACTTTTAACCAAACTCTATGCTTCTAAGTTCATAATGGTTGAATATAACCGTTTATTTTCACCTTATTATGACGACTCAGTTAAGTTAGACCCAATGATACAACGGCCGAATATAACCGTTTATATTCGTCGCATCTCACCACGATAGATAGGAGTCCCCTGCCACTGACAGTCCTTCCCCTAATCGATCTAGGATTCGATGAGTGTTCATTCATTGGAAAGCATCCGAGTAAAACTTAATATTTTGTTAAGGGGTTTAGAAAATTTATAACGATCATGATCACATCATAAAGAGATCCTCAATTTTTCCTTGAACCAAATATTTCAAATTGACATCTTAAATTGTTCATTTCCCAGGTAGATGGAGGATACCAGTGGTCACACTTAAAACCCATCAGCCTTACGAATACGCATATCCGTTTTTGTCAGAAAATCCCAGTTATAGATATCAAAAATCAATATTTAATTCCGTGTTTTAAAAATCCATATTTCATAAACACAAGAATCTCATGATCGTTTGTTAATTTTAAAATCTTGAATCGTTACAGATTTTATCTTTCTTAAGCAGACATGGCATGGGTGTCGTATCTAATACATACATCATTCCAACACATACATATCTACACATGCATTCATATACATATATGTATTGTGCATAAATTAAACGTGTTTGGTTATGGCCCCATCCTATGTGATATTTCCAAGCTAATGGAATTATCAAGGTCAATCTATGGTGGTTTCAAATACTACACTATTACATGTCTTTATCTTCTTCATTGCTCCATCATCTGGATTGCCTCCTAGCTTCCTTGCTTCCAAGTCTCCATTGAACAATTACATTGAATAATAAATAAATCTATTCTAATGAAATTACAAGAAGAACTCGAGTTACATTCGAGATTAACAATTACAATGAATAAACGACATGCAAGTCGTATTTAGAAACCAAAACCATAAAACAAAACCACTATCCTATGGGTCTTTAGGCCATAACCATCCACCATGTTATCACATAACACATGTAATATATCTCAGATTATATAAACATATCATATAATCATATATAATAAATTTCAAAATTTCAGAAAATCAAATAAATTTCAGAAAATAATAAATCGCCGTTTCGGGGCCTGTAACGTCGTCAAACGGCTTACAGACGCGAAGCTGACTATGTCAGTATTGCTCAGTGACACGATTCCAGTCAGAAAACACATATCGTTTGCGAAAATCGGACACTGGACACAGATTTCAGAAAATCTACCGAAGCCGTTTCAGAATTCGTATCGAATACGATTTCCATAACAAGAACAAACATGTATCATATACATACAGCAATACACACAATCATCCCATGATTATACAACACATGAATATCATATATTCAAAATCATATAAAACATATATATCAATATATAGTCATGGCATATCATATATATGTTTACATACATCGAAAAACTGTTAAACACATAACCAAATCATCCCATTATACACGTAGCTCTGATGCCATTGAAGGGTTTCGGGCATGAAAACGCAGCGGAATTAACGTAAAAACAATAAAAAAAATCGAAACCCAATCGCAGGATCCATGTATAACGTTGGATGATTATGGTGAAGAAGTCTGTACCTTAACAAAGCTTTCGTATGCTGTTTAATGGAGGTCCAGAAAGATGAATCACAGCAGTCCTTTGTTGCAAAGATTTGCTCTCTAAAGAAGTCCACACGAACGCCCGATCGTCCTACGATCACCGAAGTCGGTACTAGCCGAATTGTTTGCTTCTCTCTCTCTCTCTCTCTCTCTCTCTTTCTCTAGCCTCTCTTGATGTTGAGCAGCTAGGGTTTTTCTCTAAAAACGAAATTTGATGATTAAACCCTAATACTATACATCATTATGTATATATAGGGGAGAGAGAGATTTTGGGCCTAACCCTAATCCATGTGGTTTCCAAAACCCATTATGACTTTGGGTTATTATTATTATTAAATCTGAATTCTAATATAATTAATCAAGTCCCACTTAATTAATTCAATAATTAAATTCGAATAATAATAATACTTATTAAATCCGAATTCTAATATAATTAATCAAGTCCCACTTAATTAATTCAATAATTAAATTCGAATAAACAATAATATATTTAAATTCGTAATTTAAATAAACCTCCGTTTTGACGTTCTTTGTGTGTGACCCTTTAGGTTATTATTACGTTGGCAATAATTTTATTATCTAATAATAAAATTATAAACAATGAGCGGCATCTAGTAATACATCATTGCTACCCAAGTAACAATAATAATTGGTGATTCAATTAAACCTTTCGTGAATAATGTTCCATGTAATATAATCCCTTTAACCTTATATTATAGATCAAACTCGAGGCATGTATAGTGTCATCCTCTTCAACGTTTAATCTCGGTTTCCTTGATCAATGAGTAGACTATTTAAACAAATCAATATTTGAGCATGGCCATGCATTTCATAGTCTCACTCAATCAAGAGGCCAATAATATCACTCCTAGAATTGGAGGGTTAAATCCTATATCTATCATTCATATTCCTCATACGATTCATAGCATACCCAATGTCCACCTTTATCATTACCCGGTTAAAGGTAACTTTGAGTGTAATCAAAGTATATTAATTCTCTAATAGAAATGTAATGATATCAAGTCAGAGGATCATTACATCATTATCACAGTGAGATTTCTTATGACACTTATTAACATGTAGAATCTCACGGCGGGTCTTTCCAGTGTCATGTATTGATACATACACTTATGTTCTTGACTTTAGTATCACCATACCTATGACCAATGAGATGTGGTCATCCGTCAACAAACATACTAGTCTTATTGCATTATTATTGTCCTTAAATAATAATACTTGACTAGGGAATTTTAGGAATAAAATACAATTCATAAAATCTCATTTTTAAGTCACATACTTACAGACATATATTACGTATTAGTATTCCCAGGACATTTATTATTCTTTCAATTTATGGCGCAGTAAATAAACACATAATAAATAATAATTAAATAATCACATAAAACATAATCCTTAATTGTTTTCAATAAAACATTAAAAGTATTGTCTCTAGGACACCAATACTAACAATCTCCCACTTGTACTAGAGCCAATCTTTCATGTATCTAATACCCATGGAACTAGTATGACCTTCGTGCTTCTGCTGGGACAAAGCCTTGGTCAGTGGATCTGCAATGTTATCATTTGTATCCACTTTACATATATGTATATCCCGTCGATTATTAATCTCTCGAAGAAGATGATATCATTTGAGTATATGTTTTGTTCGGGAATGAGACCTTGGTTTCTTAGCCTGTGAAATGACTCAATTATTATTGCAGTATAAATCTATCAGGTCTGCAACTGAAAGAACCACACCAAGACCTGCAATAAATTTCTGAATCCAAACAGCCTTATTGTCTACTTCACAGGCTGCAATATACTCAGCCTCCATTGTAGAATCGACAACCATCTCTTGGTTTGAACTTTTCCATCTTATAGCACCTCCATTTAGACAAAACACAAACCCAGACTGAGAAATTGAATCATCCTTGTGTGTCTGCAAATTAGCTTTGGTGTAACCTTTTACAACCAGATTATTTTCTCCTCCATATACCAAGAATTGATCTTTAGTCCTCTTCAAATACTTAAGAATATTCTTGACTCCTGTCCAGTGACCTTCACCTGAATTAGACTGGTATCTACTCGTCATTCTCAAAGCATACGAGACATCAGGATAAATACATATCATTGCATACATTATGGAACCAATTGCTGAAGGATATGAAACTTTACTCATACAGTCCTTATCATCCAATAATTTAGGACTTTATCTTTTGAGATCGATATCCCCTGAGACATATGGACAAATCCCCTTTTAACATTTTACATCCCAAATCAATGCAAAACTTTATCAATGTATGTACTCTAACTTAGGCCGATCATTCTTTTTGATCTATCTCTATAGATCTTGATACCAAAAATATAGGTCGCTTCGCCTNAAATCGATGCAAAACTTTGTCAATGTATGTACTCTAAATTAGGCCGATCAATCACCTTGATCTATCTCTATAGATCTCGATCCCTAATATATATGTCACATCGCCTAAGTCTTTCATTGAGAAATTATTTCTCAACCAAGTCTTCACAGTCTGTAGAGAAGGAATGTCATTCCCTATTAGTAATATATCATCAACATATAATACTAGGAATGCCACATGGCTCCCACTAAACTTCTTGTAAACACAAGTTTCATCTTCATTCTGAATAAAGTCAAACTCTTTTTGACTGTTTCATCAAAATGAATGTTCCATCTCCTTGAGGCTTGTTTCAATCCATAAATGGATCGACGCAACTTTCATACCTTTCCAGCATTCTTTGGATCAACAAAATCTTCAGGTTGTGTCATATACACATCCACATCTTCTCCAAGGCTCCCATTAAAGAAAGCGGTTTTGACATCNTACACATCCATATCTTCTTCAAGGCTCTCATTTAAGAAAGCGGTTTTGACATCCATTTGCCAGATTTCATAGCCATGGTAAGCAGCTATAGCAAGCAAAATCCTGATGGACTTGACCATAGCCACTGGTGAAAAGGTTTCATCATAGTCAATACCATGAATTTGCTTGAAACCTTTTGCCACCAATCATGCTTTATAGGTCTATACATTACCATCCATGTCGTTCTTCTTTTTAAAACCCCACTTGCACCCTATANACCCTATAGGTTTTACCCCTTAAGGTGGATCAACCAAAGTCCATACTTGATTAGTATACATGGATTTCATCTCAGATTTCATGAAATCCTTCCATCTCTTAGATTCTAGAGTGTTCATAGTATCTTGGTACGTGAGAGGCTTATCTTCTTCCACAAGCATCACATCACCATCTTGAGTCAAGAAAAATCCATAATATCTCTCGGGCTCATGGCGAATCCTACCAAACCGACGAACAACCTGTGTTTCCTGAGCAATATTATTTTCTTGTACAGTCTACTCAGGTTCCTCCACTGGTTCAACGTTATCATGTGGGTCTCAAACTTCATTGAGATCTATTATCCTCCCACTGTCTCTCAGCAGTTCGAGCAACAAACACTTTGTTCTCGGAAGGATTATAGAAAGAATAACCCCTTGTTTCNGTTCCTCCATTGGTTCAATGTTATCATGTGGGTCTCGAATTTCATCGAGATCTATTATCCTCTCACTGTCTTTCTTAGACAACATTTCTCTTTCAAGGAACACTGCAGTTCAAGCAACAAACACTTTGTTCTCTGAAAGATTATAGAAAGAATAACCTTTTGTTTCAATTGGGTATCCCATAAAATTACATTTTTCTGATTTACGTCCTAACTTGTCAGAAGTTAGATGTTTCACAAACGCCTCACATCCCCAAATTTTCATAAATGACATGATATGACGTTTCTCAGTCCATATCTCATACGGGGTCTTCTGAACCATTTTAGTAGGAACTCGGTTAAGTGTATAAGCAGCCGTCTCCCGGGCATAGCCCCAGAAACTAATTGGAAGATCTGCATGACTCATCATCGATCGTACCATGTCCAACAAAGTATGATTCCTCCTTTCATACCCTCTATTCCATTGTGGTGCTCTGATTATAAGATGCTCTGGCTGACGAGTGACTTTCAATGGACTTACCATATTGAGAGAATGATTCTAGAGACATTTTTATTGCCTTTTCAGCTCTGATGTAGGCGAGCTTACAGTTACCTCAGTTTATATATTACTTTTCTTCTCTGGAGATAGTGTTGTGGGTGCACTTCCAACTTCATTTTTATTTGTTGCATCAAGTGCAGTTTCTACCTTATCAACCACTAATTAACATGTGTTCCTTGTATCTCCAGGGGTTAATATATGGAATTGGATGAATGAGTGTTTGGTATTACGGCCTGGGTAAGAGATTGATGGGTTTTCAACCTCTTGGCCAACTTCTAAAGCCACTTGGAGCTAAACAGATAGAATCAATCAAGATAAATAGATAATCACCATAACATTCCAAAACATATTTTTCATCCCTAAGAGAAGGAAAAATATGATAAGAAATGGTAATAGATTGCATTAAAGTGCTTTTAGTAAAAGAGTTTTGTCTGATTTAAAGATTTATCATTTAAGATCATGATACGAAATTTTCTTTAAGATACTTATCCCATAATAAAATGCGGGAAAGTGTATTAGAGAAGAAAGTTTTTATCCCTTATGAATTTCTTATAAGAGAAACTTCCCATTATAAAACACGAGAATTTATACCAAAGAAGAAATTCAACTCTCTTATCAAATTCTATTTCAATAAAATGACACTTTTCCATTAAACCTTTGCACTGTACATTTTGAAAACAGTTTTGCAAAACATCCTTATCAGATAGACGACTATTATTTTCTGACTCATAGTGCAATTATGATTTATATCATTTTCATCCACCTGATAATATCCCCGACTTAAAATAAAAATATGACAATTGGGGTTGGATGTATGCTTAACAATACAGTACTAGGCCTTCAAAGCAAAAACAACTATTTAGGTACTATGAATCAATGTGAAACATACATTGAAACAAGTGTTTGAAAACAAATCATTTTACATGTGATTGGTACCTCAAAGTGAAAACAATTTCTCCGAATAAAACAGTAGTCAGAAAGTTTCTACCACTTTAAAAGAAAAAATAAGGAGAGATAACGGTTTTGAAAATATAGCATTTATAACCAGTTTTTGAGAGATGATAAAATATTTTGAGATTGGAGAAAAATTATCCTCAAGAAAAGTTTGATTCACACCCAAGAATTTAGAAAATCAAAGCAGGGTTGTAAATCAAAAGATTTTCAAAAGAGAAATTTTGAAAAAGAATTTTGAAGTTTTCTTATCTAAAACTGATAGAAAGTGAATGTATTATAGGATAAAACATTTTGGAAAAGAAATAGACAAGAAATTCTTTTTAATACATTTAGGTTCAAAATTCAGTCAAAGAAAGAAAACTAATAGTAATACTCATACAATACGAAACAGTTACCACATACATGCATATATAAATCAAATAACATGTGGCAATTATTCAGTAGAACAATAAGCATTTAGACATATTCTTATTATTAGTGATTTCAGATAAATAACATGTATTATCACTAATATTAAAAATATCAAAATTAATTACAAAGAAATATTAACAAAATATCATTACTTGATATTTATCAATAATTTCAAAATACAAGAAATTATGCTTCTAATATTTTATCAAATCAAAATTATGAAACTAATAAACATTGAATTATTTCAATCCATAATTTTAATAAGATAAAATAATTTTGCTAAATACTAAAATATTCATAGGATTGAATATTCACATTTAACTTCCTACGCTATATCTAATAATTGTCACTCTAGCATATTACAGTTATACTCATAACAATTATTAATGATATACATAAGCTCAAGGAAAAAGTTGAAAAGAAATTCACAAGTCCTTTAAATATTGACATTTAATACTTGTGTTCCTAATTAAAACTCCTCTCAAATAAAATTACATTTTAGAAATATTTTCTAAATATATAAAACATTGAGAATTTTATACACGAAACTTAGAAAATACTTCATCTTCTAATATTAGTGAGTTTTCAAATATGTATTGTTTATTTATAACATAAATACTAAATAATGTCACTAATATCAAAAGTGTCACAATTATTCGCAATAAAATATTTAAAAATATCATAGCAAAATATCAGAACAATTAAGCAAGATATCAATGACTAATATTCACCAAATATTTATCATATAAATAATTATGCTGCTAACTTATGCTAAAAAATCTAACTACCACATATGCATATAACATTGTAAGCAAGATAATTAAACTAATAGTAAAAAGTAAGAGGTACTGGATTTCAAACAAATTCACAAGTCCTTTAAATATGGACAATTTAATACTTGTGAATTCATTTAAGAATTCCTTGCAGATGAGATTTCCAACATATATGTAAATAAATAATATCCCAAGTTCACTAACCAATTTAGACAAAATAAATTCATCACGTTATATGTACAAGTTATTCTACTAAGGACAACTCTCGAAAGAAATGATACTTGGTGTCCATGAGCTTGTTCCATACATGGTGTAGAGAATATCTAGCAGAGTTGTTGGAGTTGAAGAAGTTTCCTTGTCCAGAAGATCAGAGCATCACATTCACAAGTTGCTTTAATTTCCGCCTTTGTTGCAACTGTGTATTGAGTGCTTCTTCTCATTTCAGCAAGAAGTCAACTTCTTCCACGAAATTGACAGCTTCCAGGAATTACTTCTCTGTCTTTCTTACAACCTGCATCATCTATATCTACATAGCTAACTAGGTTAAACCTATTATCTTTAGGGTACCTGATTTTAAGAATTAGTGATCCCCTAAGATATCTAACAATTCATAACTTAGCTATAAGATATGATTCTCTAGTATACACTTGAAAACTTTCACATAGGCATATCGAGAATAAAATATATGGTCTTTATGCACTTGAATAAGTATTGAGCTGATCATACCTCTGTAGCTTGTCACTTCAGTTCATATACCTGATTGACCCTAATCAAGCTTAGTGGTTTGTTGGCAAGAAGTCTTGGCAGATCTAGAATATTCCAAATTGCGCATCTTCAAAAGATTCTTGACTTACTTTAATTGACATCATTCTTTTAAATTAATCGTAATCTGAAAAGAATTGCAACTCTTCGAATATGCTCATCTTGTACCTACTCTGCATTTACTTAGAAAAAAATATCTTGCACATGTTTTGTTAGTAGGCCCACATATAATATAATCATGGTATACTTGCACATATATTACATTGTGTGTGTTTTGTATTTTAGAGAGATATATGTGTATAACTACTCTAATATAGAATCATTTTCAAGTAATTAGTAGTTAGAGTGTCATACCATGCCCTTGACGATTTACTTAAATCCCTAATTCCATTCATAGAGAGCTTGGGAAGAGAATGATATACAAATTCCAATGATCTGCAACTTCAAAGTCCAGGAATTGTTGTAGATCAAATTCAACTTCTAACTAACCATTCTGGAGTACACTTGTTCACATTCATCTGATAGATATTCATGTTTGAATGCTCAACATGTGCTAGGGATATCTTATTATTAGGTCATCAACTTGTTTAGCCCTAATAGGATAAAGTCTTGACACTGGTGCTTGTTGTTATATCTTGAAAGTCCCGAAAATTCTGCTTCCATCATCATTGATATCTTCTACTTGATAGTAACCTGTAGCAACCAGTTTAGCTTTGTCCCTCATAACAATGTCAATAATCATCCAGTTTCTGAAAATCCTTACTATACCAATTTCATCTTCGTCTTGTGGTCCGAGGTCCAGCTTCAATAAATTCCGCCTTTGAAGTTATTGAGATCATCTTGCATTACAATCACCCAATCTGGATCAATCAGTGCATCTTCAGTATTCTTTGGGATTCCAGATGTTAGGTCCGGAAAAATATATGTTCATTTTGATTAGCACTTCCAGCCTTCACTCAATAATCCGGTTTACTAAGAACTAGACTCTAAGAATGACTTTGACTTCAAACCTTTTCTCTTGAAAGATATGTTCTTGATGTATTCCTTTGATCTTCATTGTTTTGAGTATGACTAGTAGATCCATCTTTTATTTGCTCCCCCTGAGTTGCTGCTATGATTTGTTTAAGATCCTTCACCTTTATCAATGGATTCTGTTAAAGTTCACGAATTTTATAGATTCACTACCATTTCGACTAACAGGATCTGAATCATCATCATTATCATTGATTCCTTCTGCAACCTCAGTTTCAAGATCAGTATCTGAATTTGACAAGATGTCAAACTTTAAAGATTCAGAATAGTCTTTCATTTGAATGCTTGGGAGCTTGGTGTAGTAGGATGATACTTTCAAATATTCAATCACCTTCTGGTTTTACATCATTTAGGCCTTGAAAGCTTTCGACTTCAATGAGTAGTTGAGGAAAATTGTTCCATGAGCCTTAACTTCAAATTTGCCAATATACTCATATAAATCTGAAGGGTTTCGAGGCACAAACACAGCGGAATAAATGCAAAAAATATATCAAAATAGCGAAACTCTCTGCAGGATCCATGCGAAAACAAAAGATTTAATNAAAAATAAATCAAAATAGCGAAACCCTCCGCAGGATCCATGCGAAAACAAAAGATTTAATTCGGAGTTAAAGAATAAATACCTTTAGAAGCTTTAACAGTTCATTAATGGAAGATTAATGGAGGTCCAAAGCTTGTTTAATCACCACGTATCCCGCTCTCGCGATCTACGCTCTACGGTATCCACACGAACATTTTTCATGAAGGATTGATGTGTACTAGCACCCCAAAACTGCTTCTCTCTCTCTCTTCCCCTTTTCTCAAAACGATTAGGGTTTTAGTAAAAATATGTCTCAATTATTAAATCAGCCCGTAAAGAGATTATAGAGAGAGAGGAATAAGTTTTCTAATTATAATCCAATTATAATTAATACTAATCCAAAATTCTAAATTATTTAATTAAGTCTCACTTAATTAATTAATTATTAATTTTGGAATTAGTTTAAGTAATTCATTTATTCTATTTATATAATTAATTAAGTCATACTTAATTAATATCATAAATAAAATAAATTACTTATTTAATTTAAATTCATAATTTAAATTATTTCTCCTTCAAGTGTTCTTTGTGTGTGACCCTATAGGTTATTATTACGTTGGCAACAAATTTAATATCTAATTAAAATTGAAAACAATGAGCGACATCTAGGAATACATCATTGCTACCCAAGTAATAATAATAAATCGGTGATTCGATTAAGCCTTTCGTGAATAATGTTCCATGTAATATAATCCCTTTAATCTTGATATTATAGATTAAACTCAAGGCATGTCTCGTGTCATCCTCTTCATAATTTAATCTTTATTTTCTTGATCGATGAGTAGACTATTAAAATCAAATCAACATTTGAGCACGGCCGTGCATTTCATAGTCTCACTCAAACAAGAGGCCAATAATATCACTCCTAAAATTAGGAGGATTAAATCCCATCTAGATCATTCATATTTCTCATACGATTCATAATATACCCAATGTCCACTTTTATCATCACCCGGTCAAAGGTAACTTTTAATGTAATCAAAGTATATTAATTCTCGTATAGAAATATAATGATTTCAGGTCTAAGGATCATTACACCATTATCACAGTGAGAATTACTTATGACACTTACTTAACATGTAGAATCTCACGGCGGGTCATTCCAGTGCCATGCATTGATACATGCACTTATGTTCTTGACTTTAGTATCCCCATACCTATGACCAATGAGATGTGGTCATCTGTCAAGAAACATACTAGTCTTTGTGCATTATTATTGTCCTTAAATAATAATACTCGACTAGGGAATTTTAGGAATAAGATACTATTCATATAATCTCATTTTTAAGTCACATACTTAAAGATATATAATACGTATCAAAATTCCAAGGACATTTATTATGCTTTCAATTTATTACGCAGTAAATAAAACATAATAAATAAATAATAATCAATAAAACATAATCCTTAATAATAAATATTTTCCTTAAAATATAAAAAGTATTGTTTCTAGAGCACAATTACTAACAAAATCTTCAATAAATATCAATTTCCTCCAAACACATAAAAGAGCTTCAATGTTTAATTCTGGTTGGCCATTAACTCATATGATGTCTTTTCACGATCTTGTTGATTAAAGCAGCATGCTGTTTTAATTGATTCAGCTTCAAAGTATCTTTATAAGTGCAGACTTCATTTAGAACTTCATTCACGAAATTTAGTTCCATTGTCTGACTTCAAAGTTCTCACAACTTACTTTGCTTCCAACTGGATCTAGCTGATGTGATCAATTATCATATGTGATATATTATCTGTTGAATGCATGAACATCACCAACATGTAATTAGAGTTGTCATCAATCACCAATAAGCTTATTTCTTCCATGCATAATTTGTTTCAGTGTGTTGTTTTTATTGACTTTCCTGTATAACATACTTCAAAATGTCCTTCTGGATTGAATTCCATATGAAGTAGCCCTCTCACCAATTTCATCTTTATCAGAGAATCCATTGTCTTGTTCACCAAGTGTGAGAGCTTTCTATGTCATAGCTAACTCTTTACTGATGAAGCTTTATTAAGAAACTCACTTCACTTTGTATACAAACTCCATGTTAGCTACGAACAAATTAGTCACTCCTAGTTGAGTGAGCTTTCATCTTTCTTGCTTTAAATCAAACACTTTTCCTCTTCAATGCTTTTCCAGAAAATCCTTGATAAAGAATTCTCTAGTGCCCTGTAGATAGTCTTAAGTCTATTGACAAGAAAGATGCTTCCATTGATGACAATTCCAAAAACATGATAGCCAAATCCCTTGTACATCATTTTTCGTCATCTCCAAAGGTTACCGTTGGGTAGGATTTCTCAACCAACTGTGATAGTAGAGCATCAATCTTAATCATATGCCTCTTATAATAAATTTCACGGAATCATATAACTTTTCCTCTTGTTACATACTCTGCAATCATAAATGATTAAGCTTCTTGGTACTCAACTTCAATTGAGTCTAGATGGGTTAGAGATATTGCTTTAAATAGTTGTAACAACGGCCTCAGCCTTAACATGCACAAACTTATCTTTGACTGATCCCTTCTCATTTACAGCATCCTTGACAAAGTAGTCTTAAGGCTATGAGACTAGTGATTCCGACATAACTTAAGGTGGACTAGCAATCTTTACCCTATTGTGATTCGTATACATGTTTTGTCTATGCTTATGCAAGTCCTAAGATGCGCATTTTCAAATTTAAATGAATAAGCATGAAAATACGAACACATGGTAAACATTCAGCTTCAATGCATTATAGATAAGAATTATGCAATTCAGGCATGTTATGCATATTAGAAAATTCAGTACTATCTACTTTAACTATCTTACACAAATGTGACATGAGTCAAACATATTTACAAATATTGAATAATTTTCTAAAAGCGCATGGAAGAGATGAACTAACATATTAATTACTAATTATGTCTAATCCATTTTTGTTGTTGTCTAATATGTCTAATTACCGAAGTCAGTTTTAGATTAAGACTTGAATCTATAAATTTTACTGACTACTTAGATAATTCTACCATCTTTTAATCATCTTATCCCTAACAAGCAATACATGATCTGATATGACATTTAAGTGCAACTATGTGAGTTGGAGCAAATCATATGAAAATAAGCACATAAATAATTTTAAGTAAGAACAAGTATAAAATATCTGATATATGACTTGTTTGTCTACTTAGTAATTTTGACAACATTAGCAGAAGTATTAAATCACAAAAAAGATTTAACTCAAGTTCCAGTAAATGTTTAGGGATACACCTAACCGTCTAGAATACCCTATCTAATTCTAGATATTCATTTTACTGTATGGAAAAATAAGTTTGAAATGTACTAATTAAACTCATGAATCTTAGCATGCAATCTTATTCTTAGCAATCAATTAAGCATTTAAGTCCTAAGATGGTAACATGCTGACATGAATATAATACATTTCAATACCTAATCATCATACAGTTCTGAATTAAATAGTCGTATACTAGTTAGAATGTGTACTTGTGAAGTGCTTAGTTATTCATCTCAAGTGTTGGTCATTAATGTCAGATATCCATTTGGTTCATCACTGTCACTGATAGAATCAGCCTTGCATTTAACTTCACCAATAAATGTTTTCCCTTGCTACATCCTCACTAATGCTTGAAATTCCTGTTACAACCTAGCATAGTGTTTGTCATTATTTGCTTGTACAGGCTTCTTCAACTGTGTACCACAACCCTTGATCTTGTCTTTTATTTTAAACCATCCATGTCTTGCAACTGCCTCTTGAACTGGTCTTGAAAATCTCCTCTTTGGAATCTATAGCTAAGGACCTTAGATTAAGAATTGAGATTCTGTCTGAATCTGATGTCAGTGAACTTCTTGTTGCCCTGCAGGCTTGACTTGTTGTCCAGTTTCTCAAGTTATTTAAAAATTTAGGATTCACTTATAATACCTTGACCACTACCTTGAGCTACAACATCTTTAATTCATCTTCTTGGATCATTTCGTTTCAGTTCAGAGGTTCTCAACCTTGACTTCAATCAAATTTGGTTCCTGGGTCACAAATACAATTGATATGTTAACAACTTGCTTTACCAAATATTATCTTCTTGAGCTCTTGTTCTAGTTCATAGGCCTTCAGCACATACAGTTCTTCTACAGACAATGCAGTTCATATCCTTAGATCCTTGTTGACTGTAATATCGTGTTCCAGATGATCTGCAGTGTTAGCACGAACTTCCTATAATCTCCCTGTAGAATAATCTTTAAGGCTTTAACTGAGATACCAGGATGTCTAGTCTGTTCTCCTTCACTACTTTAACCCCTAAGATTTTTTATCCAAAAATTTAACTCAAATTAATCAAAAACTGTACCCAAATTAATCTCTTCTTTTCCAGCATCCGAATAAACAGTAGGATCCTATGAAGCGGACTTCTAAGAAAATTAGTACTACTTCTTCTTCAACCTGTTCTAGAGTTAACTTCATTGGATTCTTCAGTCAATTTTAATTGTCTTCAATACCAGAAAAAATTTCATCAACAAACTCTTTGAGCACCCTCGAATTAATATTTAAGAAAAATTTAAATTTACAGAATTTTTAATTTTCTTAGAAAATAAATTAATCAAAAATAAAAATATACAGCAAATTAATTTTCAAGAATTTCAAATTTTCTTAAAAATTAAAATATCGTAAATTAATATTGAAGAAAAATTTTAGTCTTCAAGAATTTTAAATTTTCTGAAAAAATAAATAAATCTAAATAAAAATTATAGGTACAAAACATGAAGTAGGCTGTAAATGGTGTGAGTAACGTTGAAATGCTGTCAACCTAAAATAGATAAAACAAATATATTTAAGTTATAAAAATAAATTTAATTAAGTTTATATCATAGATTTATTTTAAATTAAATTTATAAAATAAATTTATTTAAATTAAGTTTATGAAATAAACTTATTCAAGTTTAAATAATAAACTCATTTAAATTAAATTTATAAAATAAATTTATTAAGAATAAATATATAAAATAAACATATCAAAATTTAAATTTATAAAATAAATTTAGTTATCAAGTCCTCTAATCTTGTGTCAGTTCTGATACCAATTGTTGGGTCCCGAAGTATCATAGAATGGGGGTTGAATAAGATACTCACTAAATTAAAAAATTCTTTTTAATCTTTTGCGAATAAATAATTTAGAATTCCGTTAGTGGGTTCGAGTTCATGAAGTGAATAGTGTTTAGGATATTGAAATGAGGAACACAAGATTTTACCAAGAGCTATATTCGATATATAAATTTTGAAGGGTTTGCTACACTCCAGTAAGAATAACGGGCTACAATTCGAGAACAATAAAGTTTTTGCTTCTACAAAAATATAAAAGTCAAATCCTATACATTTTTTGTATCTATAATTTTGTCCAGGGATTTAACTATCGGGAGTATTTTGTAATGGCCCTTGAAATATTACAAGGTTTATCCGACCATTAACAAAAGACTCTGGTAAGGAGTAACAGATAGAGCTTTGATTTGTTTTGACCCCTCTGTATATTATTTGTTGTGTTCTTCTCTGATAATTTTGATTGGAAGAGACGAACCAGAACACTCTTTCTTCAAAATGAGCACATCATTTTGTTTATATGGTGCAGACTTTTTAAATCAATTAAAATTGATTTTTTCTTCACAATGGTAATTCATATGTTGTTCCTCTACAGGGGAATGAGAGTGTAGTGCGCCAAATGCCTATATTGCACATGCACTCTGTACTCCATGGGTAGAAACGACATAACATGTACTTGCCTTAGAACATTTTCCAACTTATGCTGCGCCTGCACTCTGTACTCCATGTGTAGGAATGACATAATCTGTACTTGCCTTGCAACATTTTCGAACTTATGTTGCGCCTGCACTCTGTACTCCATGTGTAGGAACGACATAATATGTACTTGCCTTAGAACATTTTCCAACTTATGTTACTCCTTCACAGTGTACACCATGTGTAGGAACGACATAAAATGTACTTGCCTTAGAACATTTTCTATCTTATGTTGCGCCTGCACTCTTGTACCCTTGTGTAGGAACGACATAAAATGTACTTGCCTTATAACATTTTCTATCTTATGTTGTGCCTGCACTCTTGTACCCTTGTGTAGGAACGACATAAAATGTACTTGCCTTAAAACATTTTCTATATTATGTTGCGCCGACACTTTTGTACCTTTGTGTAGGAACGACATAAAATTTACTTGACTTAGAAAATTTTCTATCTTATATTACGCCTCCACTCTTGTACCCTTGTGTAGGAACGACATAAAATGTACTTGCCTTGGAACATTTTCTATCTTATATTCCGTCTGTACTCTTGTACCCTTGTGTACGAACGGCATAACACTTAGAATATTTCCTTGAGGCTCGGTTGTGATTATGTTATTCTTGCACTCTTGTACCCTTGTGTAGGAACGACATAAAATATACTTCTCTTAGAACATTTTCTTCATTGTGGCTTGATCAACTGATTTTCTTCTGATACATCAAGGTAATTCTCTTCTTGTTGTGCTGACACTTAGTGCACTAGTCTAGTTCACAAATGACTAACACTGAATTAAATTCTTTTGACTTCTATTCTTTTTCAGCTGATTGACCTTGGACTGTTTTATTGCTTCAAACATTGACTGTTAATAAGCACTGTACTTTCACTGGAATCCTTTCTGATACTTCGACAACGTCTCCATTATTACCACAATCTTGAATACTTCATTCTTTGTTCTTCACTAACGCTTGAATATATAACTGAACTTTTTTCGGTGAGTATAGCTTCAAGACTACAGCTGTCTTATTTAACCTTTGTCTTTACCTTGTCTTCAATCCATCTAGATTCCTATGCTTCGAACATTGTCTATCTTTAATCAATGCTAATACACTGAAATCTTTTAGTGGCATTTTATATTGAATTTTCAACATATTTGAAACCCTGAAAGTCTTTACACATTATTCTTCACTGAGGCTTGAACATATTAATGAACTTCTTTCAGTGACATATAGTAGATTTCAAAACTTCTTTTAATATCTTGATTCACTGTATCTACCTTATCTTCATTTCTTCTTGATTTTCGTGTAGACGTAGTATTATTGACCTGTCATGTTCTAGTGTTAAGTTATAAACATTACTATTCATACGGCTTCGTAATCTCACCAACACTGGTTCTTCTCAAAAGGACCAGGTTTCTAAAAAGAAGAGAACCACAATTAATAGGATAAAAACTGGTTCTATTTTGGAGGGAGAAAATGTACTAGATGTTGTAAATAAGGATGATAATGGTAAAGAACCCACAAAGGATCTTAGGGATGACAGTTTTATCTGACCAGTTTAGATTTTCCCGAACGCGATTTTTTGTATTGGAATATGGATTTGGATCTTAATTTTAGACCCGAATGAGTTTGGATCTGGATTTGGATCTTATGTATTCCGAATCGATACCCAACCCGAAACACGATTCAAACCCAATCCATACACAAAATCCGATAAAAACCTTATATATATATATATATATATATATATATATATATATATATATATATATATATATTCTATGAGAAACCCGTCTCACATTGAGTACTCGGTGAAACATATAATAAATAGTAATTTTTATGATACAAATATGTTCTATATACTATATTATTCAATATATATTCTGTAGTTTATTTTTTAATATGTTTTTAAACATACTTTGAATATGTTTGCTCTTTTGTTTGGTACTACTATAATTTTACTTAACATACTTCCGATATTTTTATAAAATTATTAACAAATATTAGCATTCAATTAAACATCTAATTTATATAATTGAGCCTTAATAATTAATTTTATCGAGTTAAATTAAAAGAAATTAAAATATTTTGATAATGGTTTCGGGTCCGGGTTTGATCCAAATTTTCGGGTATTTTTCGAGTCCGGGAAAAAAAATTGGGTCTGGATCTGGATATTTAAAAACCTGATTCGATCCGACCTGTTGCCATCCCTAAGGGTCATGTAATGCCCAGGAAGAAGAGGCAAGGACATCTACCTCTGTTGCCAAATATGTGTCTCATCAAAAAGGAACATATGTTAATACGAAAATTAGCACATCTCGAAGTGCTTCCTCTTAAAAAAAGTGTTTATTGAACTTGGCTAGTCACCCATGACACCCTGTATAGAGTCTGCACCACATATTGAACTCACTCAACATGAGTCGACACTTGAAGAAACACACAATTTAGGAATAGAGCACATGGAAGAATCCTCTTTTCAATTTGATGCTTCATATTTTCATTCTCTGGAGCATTCAACACTCTCATCTTTATTACAATCTTCTTCCTTCCTTACTACTCCAATTCTTTCTTCTCTACCCTCTAAAGAGGATGGCAGACCCCCAATCTCAGAGGTTGATCATTCAGTTCACATCTTGAATAAGCCCCCATCATCCAGTGATACACAAGAACCTACTGCTCAAAGTGCAGTAGATATCACTCCTCAACAATTAGATTACTCAACAAAATGTTGTTGTCAAGGACAAAGGAAATGTTGTCGTCACAACTGACAATAACATTCCTCTCAAGGAATCAGTCACATCCACAGTTGATGTTAATGACAAAGTTGTTGCCACCAACATTGATATCAATTTCAATGATCAAGATGTTGTCACAACTCCACTCCAAGACAACACCTCTCAAGTACCTACAACTTCACAACACATAGATGAGAACAGAGAGTCAAATTTATTTCCGCTCTCCAATATGTTAAAGGTAAAATCTACTTCTCAAGTGCATGGTGTACCTGCTCAGTGAAGGAATTTATGCACCAGCGGAAGTATTGAATAACATTTATTTGCATATATTCCTATGTATACATACATATAGACACAAAACTATTTTATAAATTGAAGAATACCTCGATTGCTTTCCGGCAACAGCTAGAGAAGATCTTGTTCTTCAATCCTTGCAATCACCCCTCAAGTGTGGAGTGCTCTAAAGATATCCACCAAGAATCAAACTAAAAGATGAAGGAGAAGGCTATAGAGGAAATTAAGGTTGCCTCCCTTTTAAAATATTTCTCACAAATATTAGGGTTT
>QRFB01004102.1:35538-45651 GCA_008931105.1 Oenanthe javanica | reverse complement strand
TTATAAAAATATGAATTATTTTGTTACAATATTTTTTGCAAACAATATTAATTTATTTTTTTCTTATTTAGAATAATAAATTTATTATATGATAACAAAATTAGAAGAACAAACATATAGTAGTGGAGTGAATTTTATTGTTACTAGCTTATAACTCGTGCAAAACACGGATGATATTAATAAATTATATATTAATTATTTTATATAATTTAAATTTTTGATGTAATATAATAATTTATTTTATTAATAATTTTTTTCTATATTTTTCTATACAATATTATGTATATATTAATATTCATAAAATTTAATTATAAGTCATTATTTTAAATAAATAAAAGAGTTTGAATGGTAATGAAATTAAGTTGAATGTGAATATGACTATATTAAATAAAAATTATAGGATAAATATGATTCTTAAAATATAGAATATAATTTAGATATAATATAATATTATCCGTAAGCAGTTGTATAAAAAGAGTACTATTAGTGATAAAGTTGTATGTATGATATATTTTTCTAAAATTAGATTTTATTAAAATGGGATGGTTAGCATATTTCTATGGTTCACCTAAAATTGGAAGGTTAGAAGGTGGAAAAAAGTTCTCTTATTTAATTATAATAATGTAGTATAGATAGATTGTTCTTATTATTTATTATTATTGTAAATTTGTTTTTAAGAAAATGATGAAATTTTCACTGATCACCAGCAAAACTGGACTTAAAAACAAGACCGTGTAATAAAATTCAAATCTCAAATCATATGGAGGCCGAACAGACCAGCCTTATCAACTTGCAAGTAAATATGCCAGATGGCCCAATGCCCCGATACTTCCACAACAAGGCTACTTTTCACCTTCCGTAGCGTTTTAATTTCGGGTTGGAGTCGGATTCGAATTTATAAACGAGTCAATTTTCAGTTAAATTATAATTACTTAAAATCATGTAAAAATGTAGAAGAATAAAATTCTAATATTAAGTCATTTTAAATTTATCGGGATATTTTCGTGTCACTTCACATCTCGTCTTAATAAATTAAATTATGAATCGTATCTAGTAGTCGAGTTTTGGATCGTATCTGGTATCTGATATTACCGAACCTAGTTATTGTCTGATATTACCGATCCTAATTATTATCATTTTAAAGCACGTTTTATGTTAACGCCTATTATAAATGGATTAAATTGGTTTTAAGATCAACTAAATAAGTTATCAAATTAAATAACAACCGAGAAAATGCCCAAAATAGTACTCTCTCCGTTTCGCAAAAAGTGGCGTTTTATAAAAAATAAAAGTCAAACTGATTCAATTTTGACCATTTATTAAATATTATTGATTTATATTTTTACAAAAATAAAAATTAACTGTAATAGTNTTATTAAATATTACTGATTTATATTTTTACAAAAATAAAAATTAACTGTAATAGTTAATGTAATATATTTTTTAATGATATATTTTTCATAATTTTTATTTCTAACAATAATTATTAATAAATGGTCAAAATTGAATCTACTTAATTTTTAATTTTTATAAATCGCCATTTTTTTATGAAAGAGAGAGAGGGAGTATTGTAATAAGAGTCTGTTGTCCAAAATATCACCCTACAAATTATGGCACTTATCTAACACATTCCCGGCTCAGACTCCATATAAGCCATGTTCAAATATTAAAATGAGGCCCCTGAATACAAAAATTTGAAGAGAAAATGGGTCCCTGAATTGTTAAGTTTTTGTAATATAATTTTTTGAAAAAATATTTTATAATACATTTTTTTGAGTGCAACATTTAGATAAAATTTGTACTTTTAATATGCAATATGAAATGAATAAAAGTAGTTATAATAATAATAATTTACCATCTCAAATATCTATCAGTTAAATATTTATAAAATCATATTTTCAAAATGAATATTTTAGGACCATTTTTTTATTCTTCTTTTTTCTATTAAATTTTATTTTATGCTATTATTATTTAATTATATTTATTTTATTTAATTATATTGATTTTATATTTTAATTATATTTTAATATATGTGTTGGGGTTTCTAACGTAGCGTAGGCTTACGAGAGAGCGGACAAAGGGAGAAAAAGGCTAATCAAAACACATGGGTGGATCCCTAGTTCACACATACTTATACAGTAGAATACATTCTGTATATCACTAAAAGTTATGAAATGAATGGATAAGGAGTATCACATACATGTATTTGTGTAGGTTGGGGAGGATGTAGTTTCAATATAAGGGCGTGTTGATTATAACGTATATGCTGTTTGCGTTATTATGACAGTGTATATATTTTTTGCGATATTATTGAAAACGTTAATGATAAATGCGTTTTTGAGCTGAAATGACATACCTTATTTTTGTAGAATAAAGTTAACGTTCTACAGAGTGAACGTAAATGATATTAACGTTAGTTATGTGTCAATGGAGACCAATGTTTTAAAATTGTGCTATTTTGAATATCTTTGCGTTAAATTATGCCAGTTTGACCCAAAACCCATCACAACTAGCACAAGTATGATAAACTGAATCACACAACTCAATACTAGTAGATTATCAAACTGACACACATAACAAATGATGTGTGGTTCGACCGTTCGACCCACTACAAATAAAAACTAACCCGAATTAAAATAAAAAACTTCACTCTAAATTCATATAAATCTATATTATATTATTAAAATTGAAACAATAAAAATTTGATAATTCATTATTGGTTAGTATTTAAATGGTTAGTTAATTAATAATTAGGCCTAATTTTAAACATATAATTTTTTAATTTTAAATTTTCTTTATCCTGCCAGTTTGTTGAAGACCCAACTGCCAGAAACACGTATGTATTACACCTATAATAGATTAGATCTACAGGAGAAGCTCGATAAATGAATACGCTTGAGATCAAAAATATATATTTATTTAATAAAATTATTTATTTATCGATAAATGAATTTAATATTTATTTATGGATAAATGAATATTAATTTATTTAGATAATATTTTTAGACTTTTTCTTAATTATATTATATATATATATATATATATATATATATATATATATATATATATTCAAATATACCTATAATTCATCGTGATTATATTTTTTATGGAAATTTTAATTACATTAATTTTCTTAAAATTCTAGATTTGTTGTATTGTTCATGTCTGCATGGAATAGATAAAATCCACAGTATTATATATCATACAAAATTAAAAATAAGATGCATTTTGATGGATGAAAGAAACAATCAATTTTAGAGTAATTTTTCGAAAAGATATGAGTTATTAATATGTTTGAAAATTATTATTACATAAAATGCATTCATATATTATATAAATAAAAATATATTATTTGAAATATAGTGATTATTCATTTATATTTACATATGGCCTATAAATACTACATTTTTATTTATTCATTTGTGTATTTAGCGAGATTATTCATTAAGCTCATTTGCTCAAATTGAAACTGAAAAAATTTATTTATTTGTCGAGATTATTCATTTACCAAACATTCATATATCGAGATTCTAATGTAATTTGTAATTTGCAAAGGGAAGAGAGATTTAGAACTAAATATGTATGAACACAATATATTTTTATAATTAATGAAAAGACCGCCGAAAACTATTTTTACCACTTTATCTTTAAAAAAATTACATATTACTCGTAATAGTTAAATATGATGATTACTAATTACAGCAGACTGAAAGTTGCATGTAAAATAAATATTCTCAACCTATTAAACCCAAAGTGTAATAAATCAAAATTAAAGGAATACAAAGTACAAATTTTTGTCTATTATATATAAGGAATGAACTAGTAATTTGTTGTACTTGGTTTTAAGATGAAACTACAGTAGAACATCGATAAATGAATACACGTGGAACCAAAAATATATATTCATTTAACGAGATTATTTATTTATTGATAAATGAATATAATATTTATTTATCGATAAATGAATATTAATTCATTTATATAATAAATTTTCGACTTTTTTCTTTATTATATATTTTTATACTCCCTTCATTTCAAAATAATTGTCCTGCTTTGACTTTTTTTAGTCAAATTAACCAATTTTTGACCTAATATTACACAGAATATATAACTATGAAAAATTTTAAAATTATATCATTAGAAAATATATCTAATAAACTTTAAAATGTATTTTTCAGTTTTTGAAAAATGTAAAAGAATAATTTTTAATTTACGGTCAAAATTGGGTCAATTTGACCACACAAATATCAAAGAAGACACTTATTGTGAGATATGAGGAGTATATATTATGTTCAAATGTACCTAGAACTCACCGTGGTTTTAACTTTTATGTAAATTTTAATTACATTCATTTTTTTTAAAATTCTAGATTAGTTATACTATATATACGTGTATGGAATAGATAAAGTGCACAATACCCTATATTACACAAAATTAAGGATAAGATGCATTTTGATGGAGGTAAGGAATAATCAATTTTAGAGGCATTTTTCAAAAATATATGACTTATTAATATGTTTAAAAATTATTATTAGATTAAATGTATTCATATATTATATAAATAAAATATATTATTTGAAATATAGTGATTATTCATTTATATTTACATAGGGCATATAATGACTACATTTTTATTTATTCGTTTATGCATTTAGCGAGTTTATTCATTAAATCTATTTGCCCAAATTGGGACCAAAAAAATTTATTCATTTATCGAGATTATTCGTTCATCGAACATTCATTTACCGAGGTTCTACTGTAACTCAAATTCATGTACTGATACGAGTGATATAGACTAAAATTCAGTATTCAAAGGAGAGGATTGTCCAATGCAATACATCCCGTGAACCTTCTACTCCAATTTACACAATTTCCGTTTTTAAGTGACATCCAAAGTTTGGGTTTGCTTTTGTTGAAGGAATCTCATTTAGTGCATTAAATAAAAACTGCAACATTTGAATTAAATTCGAAAACTATATATAAAACTCTGAATTCTTATGGAGTTTAAATTCATGGTGTGGCCTTGCTTAGCCTTAATTAAGGTCCCTGAGGCCCTGACATGTGTAATATACTTCGTAACCAAATTTCAATATAAAGTTGACAATATACTTTAGCAAATAGACATTCTCAAGTAAATTTCTAATTCTGAAGCAATCAATAGTTAATTGTACGATTAATTCTCCTCCTGCACATGAATCACCGAATTGATTATATGAACTCATGCTACTATAATTAATTATCAACTTAAAACACTACACATGTAATCGATCAGCATTAAACCAGAAAAGGCATCTTCCTCATCATCACTGTTTCCAATCAATCTTTTCTGTCTAGTGGAGTGATCCGCATAACAAGGAGATCTTGTAGTGTAAACATTAAGTATAGAACTCTCAACTCTGGTTGAATAATTATAAACTTACTTATATCTTCTGCATGCATTATTATGTAGTATTATGGAGTACTGAACCTTATTGACTTCAATTTCAAATCTGATAAGACCTCAATTTCTTACTTTTCAATAAGCCAACTGTCAATTAAACTTATCAGTCTATGCATCCCTATATTTTTGTTTATAAAAGAGAAACCTAGCAGATAGTTGATGATCAGATCCTTAATGACCCCAGAAATATTTTTTCAAATTTTCATCAGATCCCACAAAGAAACCAAAAGGGATATAGAAATATTTCATCTTCCTTCATGGCTACTAGGATCATAACATTATCTTTTATATGCATATTTTTTTCTTGCATCGATATTTCCCAAGCGATACTTGTATCAGACGAATCAATAGGTAATATCAACTCCTGGTGTGAAACTACACCTCATCCTGAGCCATGCAAGTATTTCTTGAACCATAAACAGTTAGAACCAAAAGACAGTGGCGATTTCAGAAGAATGATGGTTGAAGTAGCTCTCGAAAAAGCTCTCCAAGAGCAAAATGGCACCGATAGACTCCAAAATAGATGTGATAACAAAAGAAGAAGGGCGGCATGGACTGATTGCAACACATTATTCCAAAACACAGTTTATCAACTCAACCAAACCCTTGAAGCACTAAAAAGCAACACGAGCATTTCTTTTAATTTTGATGCGCAGACTTGGCTAAGTGCTGCCTTAACAAATATTGAGGTATGTCGATCCGGTTCTGTAGAACTAAATGTTACCAAATTCATAGCTCCAATTGTTTCAAATAATGTCTCGGAGCTAATTAGTAATAGTTTGGCAATTAATGGAGCTCCTTCAGCGGATGAGAAACGAGAAGAATATGATGATAAAAATGTGGATTTTCCGAGATGGGTTACTAAGAAAGAGCGGAAGCTCTTGAAAAGGAGATCATGGCCATCGAGGGCGAACGTTGTTGTGGCCAAAGACGGGTCAGGGAATTTTAGTTCTGTTCAAGCAGCTATAAACTATGCAGCACGAGTGAAAAAGAGAGATGCGAGGTTCATTATTTATGTAAAGAGAGGTGTTTATCGGGAAAATATTGTAATTGCTAATACCTTGAGTAAGATTATGTTGGTTGGTGACGGGATGAGAAACACAATAATCACTGGAAGCAGAAGTGTAGGTGCAGGATTTACAACCTACAGTTCTGCAACTGCAGGTAAACTAACTCTCTTTCTCGACTTCATATATTCTTAGCTAGCTAGTTGAAGGCTTACAAATTAGCACACATTATTAGTTACTATATATAAGCTTAAAAATTTTATTTAACAAACAGCTATTTGCTAGTTTTAGACCTAGGACCCAACATATACAGATATTTACACTGATACGCCAAATTCCTCGACCTTTTGTTAACAAAATAAGAGGCCTATCCAAAAATAACAAGGATAAATCTGAACCTTAAGCATCAAACAATGTTTGAAAACCGCAATATTGAGATTTCAAGTTTCAGGTCGTAAAAAGTCATACGTCTGATGTTCAGGTTGTATGGTCAGCTGCAGGTTGAAATTGATGTAATTTGAAACTTTTAGCCGTTAAAATATAGACTTCATATAAAAATAATGCCTAAACTAAAATTCCACTCAAGTGGCGGACAAGTGAAGCTAAAGCAAGTTTAGAACTTTTAAATTAGATATGGTGATCTGTGTGCTCCACAGAGCAAACACTACTGCAATCAATTAATTCATTCAAACTTTGCAAACCCATCTAAATCTGTTAAGGGGAAAAACATAAAACAGTTCAGAGTGTCTCAAGAATTGGCGATACAACTTGGCACTAGTCACTAGTCACTAGGCTGTCCTCTCATTTTTGACATTTTCTTGTTTAAATTTCTAGTAGTTACTATGTTGAGATCCTGTGATGTACAATTCTATTCGGCAATTTAAATATTCCTCTTGAGTAGTTATTTTTGGATCTCAAACAAACGACTTGTCTAAATTAAATTCTGTCAGAGTATTGTATCATGTATCATCCTATGCAGACACCACTGAAATCGGGTCTGTTCTTGCAACTTACTGTTGACCTGACACTAATAATATATTTTGATTCCGTTTTCAATGTTAAAATAAGCATGTAAGATCTACAAGAACTGACTTCGATCTAGTTTCTTGTCTAATGTACCTGTGTGTAATCATCAGGGATCGATGGGGTTGGCTTTATTGCACGTAGCATTACATTCCGTAACACAGCTGGACCACAAAGGGGGCAAGCAGTGGCTCTTCGATCTGCATCCGATCTCTCCGTGTATTATTCTTGTTCTTTCGAGGGATACCAAGACACACTTTTTGTACTGGCACAACGCCAGTTTTACAAGTCATGTTACGTATATGGTACCATAGACTTCATTTTTGGTAATGCAGCGGCTGTATTTCAAAATTGCATTATCAATGTCAGGAGACCGTTACATGGCCAGATAAATGTCATAACAGCTCAAGGACGGGGTGATCCATACCAGAACACTGGTATTTCAATTCATAATTCGCGTATTACAGCTGCACCGGACCTTAAACCAGTGGTGAGACAATTCAATACATACCTAGGACGTCCATGGCAGCAGTATTCGCGAACGGTTGTGATGAATTCCTACATTGACAGCTTAGTGAATCCGCAAGGATGGTTAGCATGGCAAGAATCTAATTTTGCTTGGAATACTTTATATTACGGGGAGTATAAGAATTCCGGACCAGGTGCTGCAACCAGCAAAAGGGTCAGGTGGCGTGGGTACCATGTTATTACTAGTGCAAACGAGGCATCCAAGTTTACAGCCGCAAGGCTTATAGCTGGTCAGGCCTGGTTAGCTTCCACTGGGGTGCCATTCTATTTATGGCTATGATCATATCTCAATCATATGCCATATATCCTCAGAATTGCTTTGATTAATTTGTTCCAAAGTTCTGTATATTGTTTTTCTATATATAGTTATGATGTTAGAAAATGAAAAATCATATCGATTTTTCTTTACTGCCAACTTTAATGAGTTGCTTCTATGTTAATTACTTGATGTGAAGCTTAAACTACGAGGGGCCGTATGGTTGGGATTAATGAAGAAAAAGAAAGGGAAACAGCATGTTCATTCTCTTGTTTGTTTTATAAAAACAATCATTTCCTTTAATTTTTTTAAGTTTTGAGTTTATGTAAAACTCCTCCACTCACATTCCACACATCTCTCAAGGTATTTTTTCTCCTTTCCTTTTATCTTTTTTTTTCTCTCATACACTCACCCACTTTCATCATCTACATAATTATATTTTATATTAATCTCAAAAATAATAATATGCACAAAATAATTTATTAAAATATAATTATTTATTTTGTTTTCGGATCAAAACCAAATAAGGAAAACAATTCAAGATCATTCTTTTCTTTTCTCTTCAATTCCCTTACTAAACCCTTTTCTTTTTCTCCAATGTAATTTAAACGACCCCTTATTGTATAAGTCAATCCTATCACTGTTGAAATTTTAGAAAAAAGAATCTAATAACCTCGAATTCTACTGAAAAGAACCACAGATAGTAGCGCTTTACGACATGTCTATCCTATACCATATAAACATGAGCAATTAGAAGCACCATGGATTTTGTATTTAACGGGATAAAAATGTGCATTTAATAAAATTGTTTCACTATAAAACAGATCAAGTCTATATTCTGGTGAATTTGACCCCAAAAAATGCTTCAAAAACTAGCCTTTTCTAACAGATACTTACCTCAGCAAGATGTATTTACTGCTAACTTTGCTCTGGATCGACAAATTCATTAAGTATATATCAAGTCGTGAGATAAATACTTAATAGTGTAGCGTGTGTCTTGACTGTGTGTCTTGACTAGATGTGAGATAGTGTCACGTTTCCCCCCAAACGCCACTTAGTCTAGCGTCTTACCTTTTTTTAAAAAAAAATTGTTCAAACACTAGACGATCTTGACGATCTAGCGTCATTTTGGGATTTTGTGAGAATTGTGCCTCAAATAAATGGACAGGGTTTTTAGGTTTGTTATTTTTATTAGTGTCTTCGTCAACTCGCATGTTGTCTAATTTCATATAGTAATTGTGTCGTATTAAAAATCCAATTTAAATAATCAAAGTATATGTATTGTATTTTGGCTCGTTTAAAAAAAAATCACCACATATTTCAATATATTTATCACTACGTTCACATCGACCCCTTGACCTCGTTTTCTCTTCTTATATCTCATAAATAAGGACAGCTGAGCAAAAAATTCGATGATGTGATGCAATATGGCGAATTTTCTGATTTTCACAGGTGATATTCTCAGCCTTAGAAATCATGATTCGTTTGTAATGTTTTTTTGGTCCCAGTAGCCTTTAGCAGGGCAATGTGATTTAGAGAAGACTATATACCACAAAATCTTAATGTAACAATAACAAGGACAGACCTAAAATATTCGTTGTTGAATCGATAACTAGCACAGTAGCACCTACAATGTCAGAAACACCATATTAGTTGATGCCCAATATCGAAAATTTATCGACTAGAATCTGTGCAATGGATCTAGGTAGGGGAAAGTGTTTGCCCTTCCTGATAGGTGCTCCCAAATTTGAAAGTTACAGTGGAGTCCCACAGTGTATTGAAATGCACCCCCGATGTAGGCATATACAACTCCCAGTGCTCTCAGACAAAAACCCCTCTAGTCCCAGAAATTTCAAACT